>NIVC01001417.1:0-20000 GCA_002269645.1 Macrostomum lignano | reverse complement strand
GGTGAGAGCGGTAGCGTGATTAGGTGAGGTAGGGTAAGAGCGGTAGCGTGATTCGGTGAGGTAGGGTGAGAGCGATAGCGTGATTCGGTGAGGTAGGGTGACAGCGGTTGCGTGATTCGGTGAGGTAGGGTAAGAGCGGTAGCGTGATTTGGTGAGGTAGGGTGAGAGCGGTAGCGTGATTCGGTGAGGTAGGGAAAGAGCGGTAGCGTGATTCGGTGAGGTAGGGTGAGAGCGGTAGAGTGACGCAGTGAGGTAGGGTGAGAGCGGTAGCGTGATTCGGTGAGGTAGGGTGAGAGCGGTAGCGTAATTTGGTGAGGTAGGGTGAGAGCGGTAGCGCGATTTGGTGAGGTAGGGTAAGAGCGGTAGCGTAATTTGGTGAGGTAGGGTGAGAGCGGTAGCGTGATTCGGTGAGGTAGGGTGAGAGCGGTAGAGTAGTGACGCAGTGAGGTAGGGTGAGAGCGATAGCGTGATTCGGTGAGGTAGGGTGAGAGCGATGGCGTGACGCAGTGAGGTAGGGTGAGAGTGGTAGAGTGACGCAGTGAGGTAGGGTGAGAGTGGTAGAGTGATGCAATGAGGTAGGGTGAGAGCGGTAGCGTGATTTGGTGAGGTAGGGTGAGAGCGATAGCGTGATTCGGTGAGGTAGGGTGAGAGCGGTGGCGTGATTCGGTGAGGTAGGGTGAGAGCGGTAGCGTGATTCGGTGAGGTAGAGTGAGAGCGGTAGCGTGATTTGGTGAGGTAGGGTGAGAGCGGTAGCGTGATTCGGTGAGGTAGGGTGAGAGCGGTAGCGTGATTCGGTGAGGTAGAGTGAGAGCGGTAGCGTGATTCGGTGAGGTAGGGTGAGAGCGGTAGCGTGATTAGGTGAGGTAGGGTAAGAGCGGTAGCGTGATTCGGTGAGGTAGGGTGAGAGCGGTCGCGTGATTCGGTGAGGTAGGGTGACAGCGGTTGCGTGATTCGGTGAGGTAGGGTAAGAGCGGTAGCGTGATTTGGTGAGGTAGGGTGAGAGCGGTAGCGTGATTCGGTGAGGTAGGGTAAGAGCGGTAGCGTGATTCGGTGAGGTAGGGTGAGAGCGGTGGCGTGATTCGGTGAGGTAGGGTGAGAGCGGTAGCGTGATTCGGTGAGGTAGGGTGAGAGCGGTAGCGTGATTCGGTGAGGTAAGGTGAGAGCGGTAGCGTGATTCGGTGAGGTAGGGTGAGAGCGGTAGCGTGATTCGGTGAGGTAGAGTGAGAGCGGTAGCGTGATTTGGTGAGGTAGGGTGAGAGCGGTAGCGTGATTCGGTGAGGTAGGGTGAGAGCGATAGCGTGATTCGGTGAGGTAGGGTGACAGCGGTTGCGTGATTCGGTGAGGTAGGGTAAGAGCGGTAGCGTGATTTGGTGAGGTAGGGTGAGAGCGGTAGCGTGATTCGGTGAGGTAGGGAAAGAGCGGTAGCGTGATTCGGTGAGGTAGGGTGAGAGCGGTAGAGTGACGCAGTGAGGTAGGGTGAGAGCGGTAGCGTGATTCGGTGAGGTAGGGTGAGAGCGGTAGCGTAATTTGGTGAGGTAGGGTGAGAGCGGTAGCGCGATTTGGTGAGGTAGGGTAAGAGCGGTAGCGTAATTTGGTGAGGTAGGGTGAGAGCGGTAGCGTGATTCGGTGAGGTAGGGTGAGAGCGGTAGAGTAGTGACGCAGTGAGGTAGGGTGAGAGCGATAGCGTGATTCGGTGAGGTAGGGTGAGAGCGATGGCGTGACGCAGTGAGGTAGGGTGAGAGTGGTAGAGTGACGCAGTGAGGTAGGGTGAGAGCGGTAGCGTGATTCGGTGAGGTAGGGTGAGAGCGGTAGCGTGATTCGGTGAGGTAGGGTGAGAGCGGTGGCGTGATTCGGTGAGGTAGGGTGAGAGCGGTAGCGTGATTCGGTGAGGTAGGGTAAGAGCGGTAGCGTGATTTGGTGAGGTAGGGTGAGAGCGGTAGCGTGATTCGGTGAGGTAGGGTAAGAGCGGTAGCGTGATTCGGTGAGGTAGGGTGAGAGCGGTAGCGTGATTAGGTGAGGTAGGGTAAGAGCGGTAGCGTGATTCGGTGAGGTAGGGTGAGAGCGATAGAGTGACGCAGTGAGGTAGGGTGAGAGCGGTAGCGTGATTCGGTGAGGTAGGGTAAGAGCGGTAGCGTGATTCGGTGAGGTAGGGTAAGAGCGGTAGCGTAATTTGGTGAGGTAGGGTGAGAGCGGTAGCGTGATTCGGTGAGGTAGGGTAAGAGCGGTAGCGTAATTTGGTGAGGTAGGGTGAGAGCGGTAGCGTGATTCGGTGAGGTAGGGTGAGAGCGGTAGAGTAGTGACGCAGTGAGGTAGGGTGAGAGCGGTAGCGTGATTCGGTGAGGTAGGGTGAGAGCGGTAGCGTGATTCGGTGAGGTAGGGTAAGAGCGGTAGCGTAATTTGGTGAGGTAGGGTGAGAGCGATAGCGTGATTCGGTGAGGTAGGGTGAGAGCGGTGGCGTGACGCAGTGAGGTAGGGTGAGAGCGGTAGAGTGACGCAGTGAGGTAGGGTGAGAGCGGTAGCGTGATTCGGTGAGGTAGGGTGAGAGCGGTAGCGTGATTCGGTGAGGTAGGGTAAGAGCGGTAGCGTAATTTGGTGAGGTAGGGTGAGAGCGGTAGCGCGATTTGGTGAGGTAGGGTAAGAGCGGTAGCGTAATTTGGTGAGGTAGGGTGAGAGCGGTAGCGTGATTCGGTGAGGTAGGGTGAGAGCGGTAGAGTAGTGACGCAGTGAGGTAGGGTGAGAGCGATAGCGTGATTCGGTGAGGTAGGGTGAGAGCGATGGCGTGACGCAGTGAGGTAGGGTGAGAGCGGTAGAGTGACGCAGTGAGGTAGGGTGAGAGCGGTAGCGTGATTCGGTGAGGTAGGGTAAGAGCGGTAGCGTGATTCGGTGAGGTAGGGTAAGAGCGGTAGCGTAATTTGGTGAGGTAGGGTGAGAGCGGTAGCGTGATTCGGTGAGGTAGGGTAAGAGCGGTAGCGTAATTTGTTGAGGTAGGGTGAGAGCGGTAGCGTGATTCGGTGAGGTAGGGTAAGAGCGGTAGCGTAATTTGGTGAGGTAGGGTGAGAGCGGTAGCGTGATTCGGTGAGGTAGGGTGAGAGCGGTAGAGTAGTGACGCAGTGAGGTAGGGTGAGAGCGGTAGCGTGATTCGGTGAGGTAGGGTGAGAGATGTGATGAGAGGCGGACTGAGTCAGCAGCTGTAAATGATGGGTTTTTGGGCGAGCATGCTAGGAGCACGGCCTTGGGATTTGAGGATGAAAGTCAGAGTCCCCAGCTTGGTCGGCAACTCGCATCCGTGACTGCAGCAGACTGAAGTCCTGATTCAGCCGCTGTATTGTCTTGCATGCAGTTTCGCTCCAAATCCCCAGAAACGTTTCGGGTAGATACAAAGGGAGAAAAAGGGAGAAATTGAATGCACGACTGGGTGGGGGCTGCCTATTTATGAAAGAGTTTTTAAAAGGGGATCGCGAGGACTTTTAATACAATAAATTTAGTGGATAATCTCTGGGGCTCCATGCAGTTTTTTACACAGCTCTCGCCCTTGACCCCGAATCGGATCTCTACTCAAATCTTCCTGACCGGACCCTCTGCTCCTCTGCTCGCACGCATGTCCCGTGAGGAAACCTTTAGTTATTACAGAGGCACTTAGGATCTTCATTCCTTCCCCAGTCTCTCCACTGCATCAGCTTTGAATGATATAGGAAGAGTAAGCGTGTTTGGTATACAGGGCTGCTGCAGTATGTCGTGGGAGGGTATATTGGCATGAAAAGGGGTGTGAGACAGGTGAGGGAGGGGGGAGAGGACAGGTGGCTGGTGATGGGTGGAGCTGAGGGCGGGTGACGGGAGGAGCTGAGGGTGGGTGACGGGAGGAGCTGAGGGCGGGTGACGGGAGGAGCTGAGGGCGGGTGACGGGAGGAGCTGAGGGCGGATGACGGGAGGAGCTGAGGGCGGGTGACGAGAGGAGCTGAGGGCGGGTGACGGGAGGAGCTGAGGGCGGGTGACGGGAGGAGCTGAGGGCGGGTGACGGGAGGAGCTGAGGGAGGGTGACGGGAGGAGCTTAGGGCGGATGACGGGAGGAGCTGAGGGCGGGTGACGGGAGGAGCTGAGGGCGGGTGACGGGAGGACGGCTTTTATGCAGCAGCAAGGCAGAAGCAGCAACTGATCTGCTTTCTCCAACACAGTTTCAAAAGAAACTTAATGGCCAATTTTCCTGAGAACGGAGCGGGGGCCCAGGTGCGCAATCGTCTGGTGGCAGAGGGCAGGGGGGCTCGAGAGCTGCATCGGATGCGGGCCCCCGTGCCGAGGCTGGCAGAGGCAAGGGAGAAACACGAGACATCTTCCTGGGAGGGATTCGAATTGGGCGGGGATTTTAGGCTACTCATTTCGCGCAGCATCCGTGAGGCACGTGTTGAATGCCAAATCCGGAGGGAATTAAAGGGAAATAACAGCCCCTCCCGCTCCAGTCAAAAAAGCGCTCCAACTCCCTTTTCCGCCCCCAGCCTCCGCTGAGCCTCATCAAGCTTGCTTTATTAATTTTGCGCGGAGGTGACAGAGTTGGGGCGGGATTTTAATTAAGAGGCCATTTCCGCTGTCCCACATAGGCTATTCAGGTGGGAGAGTCGGCGCGTGGGACTCGATCCCCGCTCCTGGAGGCTCCCTACGTTAATCCCGCTGCGGGATGGCAAACCTCTACAATTCAATTGTTAGTCGATAATATTCAATTTTTAATAAAACATGAGCTTTATTAACTCGCTCCGAAACATTCTGGAACCAGGTAGATCTCCACAGGTGTGCAAGAGGGTAGGCAGGGGTGTGCAAAAGGGCAGGCAGGGGTGTGCAAAAGGGCAGGCAGGGGTGTGCAAGAGGGCAGGCAGGGGTGTGCAAGAGGGGCAGGCAGGGGTGTGCAAGAGGGCAGGCAGGGGTGTGCAAGAGGGGCAGGCAGGGGTGTGCAAGAATGCAGGCAGGGGTGTGCAAGAGGGCAGCAGGCAGGGGTGTGCAAGAGGGGTAGGCAGGGCTGTGCAAGAGGGTAGGCAGGGGTGTGCAAAAGGGGCAGTCAGGGATGTGCAAGAGGGCAGGCAGGGGTGTGCAAGAGGGGCAGTCAGGGATGTGCAAGAGGACAGGCAGGGGTGTGCAAAAGGGTAGGCAGGGGTGTGCAAGAGGGGCAGGCAGGGATGTGCAAGAGGGCAGGCAGGGGTGTGCAAAAGGGCAGGCAGGGGTGTGCAAGAGGGGTAGGCAGGGTTGTGCAAGAGGGTAGGCAGGGGTGTGCAAGAGGGGCAGGCAGGGATGTGCAAGAGGGCAGGCAGGGGTGTGCAAGAAGGCAGGCAGGGGTGTGCAAGAGGACAGGCAGGGGTGTGCAAAAGGGTAGGCAGGGGTGTGCAAGAGGGCAGCAGGCAGGGGTGTGCAAGAGGGCAGGCAGGGGTGTGCAAGAGGGGCAGGCAGGGGTGTGCAAGAGGGGCAGGCAGGGGTGTGCAAGAGGGGCAGGCAGGGGTGTGCAAGAGGACAGGCAGGGGTGTGCAAAAGGGTAGGCAGGGATGTGCAAGAGGGGCAGGCAGGGGTGTGCAAGAGGGGCAGGCAGGGGTGTGCAAGAGGGGCAGGCAGGGGTGTGCAAGAGGGTAGGCAGGGATGTGCAAGAGGGCAGGCAGGGGTGTGCAAGAGGGGCAGGCAGGGGTGTGCAAGAGGGTAGGCAGGGATGTGCAAGATGGCAGGCAGGGGTGTGCAAGAGGGGTAGGCAGGGGTGTGCAAAAGGGTAGGCAGGGTGTGCAAGAGGGCAGGCAGGGATATGCAAGAGGGCAGGCAGGGGTGTGCAAGAGGGGCAGGCAGGGGTGTGCAAAAGGGTAGGCAGGGGTGTGCAAGACGGGTAGGCAGGGGTGTGCAAAAGGGCAGGCAGGTGTGTGCAAAAGGGCAGGCAGGTGTGTGCAAAAGGGCAGGCAGGGGTGTGCAAGAGGGCAGGCAGGGGTGTGCAAGAGGGGCAGGCAGGGGTGTGCAAAAGGGTAGGCAGGGGTGTGCAAGAGGGCAGGCAGGTGTGTGCAAGAGGGGCAGGCAGGGGTGTGCAAGAAATTTATGCCGCTCCGATCCGCCCGCAGGCTGCGCATTCCTGACGTTCGCCCAGAAGGACAGCGCTATCCGCTGTCAGTCGGTGCTGCACGACCAGTGCACCCTGCCGGGGGTGAGTGGAGTTGACTACCTGCAGCTGCCCATCTTGACTGTCAATCTCTATCAATCTCTATCAATCTCTACCAATCACTATCAATCTCTATCAATCTCTATCAATCACTATCAATCTCTATCAATCTCTATCAATCTCTATCAATCTCTATCAATCACTATCAATCTCTATCAATCTCTATCAATCTCTTTCAATCTCTATCAATCTCTATCAATCTCTATCAATCTCTACCAATCACTATCAATCTCTATCAATCTCTATCAATCTCTATCAATCTCAACCAATCTCTATCAATCTCTATCAATCTCTATCAATCTCAACCAATCTCTATCAATCTCTATCAATCTCTACCAATTTCTATCAATGTCTATCAATCTCTATCAATGACTATCAATCTCCATCAATCTCTATCAATCTATATCAATCTCTAACAATGACTATCAATCTCCATCAATCTCTATCAATCTCTATCAATCTCTATCAATTTCAATCCATCTCTATCAATCTCTATCAATCTCCATCAATCTCTATCAATCTATATCAATCTCTACCAATGACTATCAGTCTCCATCAATCTCTATCAATATATAGCAATCTCTACCAATGACTATCAATCTCCATCAATCTCTATCAATCTATATCAATCTCTACCAATCTGTACCAATGACTATCAATCTCTATCAATCTCTACCAATGACTATCAATCTCCATCAATCTCTATCAATCTATATCAATCTCTAACAATGACTATCAATATCCATCAATCTCTATCAATCTCTATCAATCTCTATCAATTTCAATCCATCTCTATCAATCTCTATCAATCTCCATCAATCTCTATCAATCTATATCAATCTCTACCAATGACTATCAGTCTTCATCAATCTCTATCAATATATAGCAATCTCTACCAATGACTATCAATTTCCATCAATCTCTATCAATATATAGCAATCTCTACCAATGACTATCAATCTCCATCAATCTCTATCAATCTATATCAATCTCTACCAATCTGTACCAATGACTATCAATCTCTATCAATCTCTACCAATGACTATCAATCTCCATCAATCTCTATCAATCTCCATCAATCTCTACCAATGACTATCAATCTCTATCAATCTCTACCAATGACTATCAATCTCCATCAATCTCTATCAATCTCTATCAATCTCAACCAATTTCTATCAATCTCTATCAATGTCTATCAATTTTTATCAATGTCTATCAATGTCTATCAATGTCTATCAATGTCTATCAATGTCTATCAATGTCTATCAATGTCTATCAATGTCTATCAATTTCTATCAATTTCTATCAATGTCTATCAATGTCTATCAATTTCTATCAATGTCTATCAATTTCTATCAATGTCTATCAATTTCTATCAATGTCTATCAATGTCTATCAATGTCTATCAATTTCTATCAATGTCTATCAATGTCTATCAATGTCTATCAATGTCTATCAATTTCTATCAATGTCTATCAATTTCTATCAATGTCTATCAGTTTCTATCAATGTCTATCAATGTTTATCAATCTCGATCGATCGCAATCAATTTTTTATCAGTCTCAACCAATCTTAATTAATTTGCATCAATCTCTATCAAATTTTATTTATCGCTATCGCACACTGAAATCTAATTTCCGAGTGAGATCGATAACGGATTAATAAAAGACCATCTCATCTTTTGCTCGCTACGACAGCCGTGAAGACACGGGGGGGCATAAAATAATTAAAGCCGACCAGCCGCCTCTTTCGCCCGTCTCCTTTGACGCGAATTTCAAGTTGATCATCTTCGCAGCTGGCTGTTTTTTATCTTAATTTCGAATAAAAGCTAATCCCAAAAACAGATGGGATAAAATTCCCTTTGAGCTTTCATTATGCGAAGTGCCCCGCCTTGGGGGGCTGTATGCTTATCAGGTGCGACAAGCTGCAACGTGTTCACTGATTACTGCAGGACCGACTTCAGTCGGGCACCAGCTTGCGCTAGCATAATTTGCCTTTGAAATCCCAAATTATTCCCCCCCTCAATTTTATTCCCAGTTTATCCCTCTATTAACCATCCCCACTTTGCTCCGCCCGCAGATGACTCGCCCGATGCAGGTGAAACCAGCCGATTTGGAGCCCAAAACTGGTGAGACAACTGCGGCTTGCCGCTGGGAGAGAAAGAGAGGCAGGCTGGGGGAACGGGAGAACAGGAAGGGAATGAGAGGGGGACGAGATGGGAGCGAGAGGGGAACGGGAGGGGAATGAGAGGGGAACGAGAGGGGAATGAGAGGGGAACGGGAGGGGAATGAGAGGGGAACGGGAGGGGAACAAGAAGGGAATGAGAGGGGAGCGAGAGGGGAGCGGGAGGGAAGCGAAAGAGGAGCGAGAGGGGAACGAGAGGGGAACGAGTGGGGATCAAGAAGGGGAACGAGAGGGGAACGAGAGGGGAACGAGAGGGGAACGAGAGGGGAACGAGAGGGGAACGAGAGGGGAACGAGAGGGGAACGAGAGGGGAACAAGAGGCGAGCGAGAGGGGAACGAGAGGGGAACGAGAGGGGAACGAGAGGGGAACAAGAGGCGAGCGAGAGGGGAACGAGAGGGGAACGAGAGGGGAACAAGAGGGGAACGAGAGGGGAACGAGAGGGGAACGAGAGGGGAACGAGAGGGGAACAAGAGGCGAGCGAGAGGGGAACGAGAGAGTAATATGGGAGGAGAAAAGGCAGAGCTTTTTGCAATCCGAACATTCATGACTATTTTATAGGAAGCCCAATGAATATTTTGCTCTTCTGCGTCGTTATATAATACAAACTTCATTCGTCACGTGCAAGAAGCCCCGGTCGCTTGATTCTTGTTTTTCTCATCTATTATTAGAGTTCGTTTTTGTACTAATACTCTTTCTGACAGTCTTTGTCGAGAAAAACTGCGTAGTTCGATTTGCTTACTTTCAGTAGTAGCTATGGCTAGTAGTGAAATGACTTTAATTTCAGTTTGAAAAGCTGAAATTATCTTCTTTAAAAATTATCTGAATGGAGGAAGCTGAGGCATAGAGCTGAACTGAGGTAATTGCTGAAGGAGTAACAAAGGACGGGTAGGGGTAAGGGGTAGGATGATGAAGGAGAGAGAGAGGGGAGAGAGATAAAAGAGAAGCAGGGGGGGGTCAGCTGCCCTCTAGTTTAAATGGGGGTAAATTTTTCGGGAAGCATGTTGTATTATATTTTGGGTCTTGGAACCAAAGGGTGAGGCAAAGGGGAGGCAGAGGGTGAGGCAGAAGGTGAGGAAAAGGGAGACAGATGGTGATGCAGAGAGTGATGCAGAGAGTGATGCAGAGAGTGATGCAGAGGGTGATGCAGAGAGTGATGCAGAGAGTGATGCAGAGAGTGAGGCAGAGAGTGATGCAGAGAGTGATGCAGATGATGTGTTCCTTATTACCCGCCTTTTGGTAATCAAAGAACACTCACTTCTAGCTCAACAGCTAGGCAACCCAGTAAGTCAAACGAAGGTATTCAATTACCTTTAATCCGGATTTGAATTTCTTGAGTAGTTCTCGCTAGGAACTTGTCAGTAGATCTCGTAGATCAGGCGCCTTGATTCTTCAGTTGCTCTGGTCCTGGTTCCTCTTGTACTTCCGATAAGTTCTTCCGGCCGGTATCTTCCGTCAGGACCAATCAGAGGCCTCGTAGCAACAATGGGTACCCTGCGCCAAACTGCGGTCTAAATTAAGCCTCCTTCTTCTAGCAGTGCCTCTATGCACTCTAGGTATAGCTCCGGAAACCACTGATAGTCCTCTAAGATCTATCAGGGGCAGTCCTTCTGGAGACTGCAACCAATGGAGTCTAAACAGACTCAAGAGTCTCAACAGACTCAATTAGACTCAAGTCTCAATAGACTTGAGCGAGACGTCTCTAACACAACGGGCGCAAATAAGGAAGGCTTACCGCAACAACTCGACCGAGTCTCGATTGACTTGGTAGATCAGGAAGTCCTCCTAAGGCTTCCTCTTCGGAGCGCTCCTCTTCCGTGGGGAGAATGGCTCCGGTACCGCTTCAGATCGCTTGTATTTATAGACAAGTTTTTGATCCAAAATAGTATCATGACAATTCACGTGTTGCGCTAAAAGGGGAAAATGGCTCATGGCGTATTATTCTGGTAACATCTTTTTCTGGTAGCGTGATTCATTCAAAGCTTAGGCGCACATGCGTGTACTTACTTACTTATAGTAGTATTATACGATTATCTTCTTTTTTCCTTTTTTAACGGGAGGTAGAACACTCTACAAAATCTCCCTTTTTTACGAAAAAACTCGTCCCGAGTTTTAACAATAAAATTCTGTGGTGATCAGTTAATATAGGAAATAAACAATTGATTTTGTGCGCGTCTAGTGAAGCGAGGGTTTGGTCAAAACTCTAAAAACTTTTCAGTACATATTGCGGTCAAAACTCGAATATCGCGTAGACATCAAGTGGCATCAGGTTTGATCCGACACCACTTTCGAAACGTGCAGTCTCGCGGCATACTATTACATAAGGGGCATCCTATAACGCCCCTACTAGCGGTTTGCTTCAAACAGTGCATGCAAATAAAATGTTGATGGTTACAATATTGAAACGTGCGCCAAGAATAACAATAGGCACATTGTCGCAAACTATCTCTACAGAGGGGACAATTCTGCCAGGGCTGAATATAGTGTGAATCACTTAAACATTGTCCGCAAACTTTATGTCCATTGATGCAAATAGTCGGTGGCTTGACAGCCAAGTCATCAGTTAAACATATCGGGCAGTCATATAGCTGCTGAGGCTGGGGCGCCTGTTTTGACAGTGCGTTGCCCATAATTGTCGTCAATTTGTCGCTGTCTTTGTGTCGCTCGGATTAGTCGCCTTTTACGACAAGCTTGCGAAGCTGTAGTGCTATTCTTTATCCCGGTCACTACACGGGGTTGTTCTCTAAACTCTAGCGTGGTCGTAGGTTGTAGCCATGTGGCTGGCTCACATCTGTCGTTTGAGTCTCCTCGTGCTTCGTCGCGATGTGGCGGTTCGTTGAACGCGTGCGATCAGCGTTGTCTAATGTCGGTAGAAACGTCGCTGTGTCAGTGTTGATCTTCTTTAGTCGATGAATGTGTACGTAGAACTGGTGCTGATGTGGATCTTGTACATTAGCCAGGCGTGCCGTTGTTGGTGACGTTAGTTGGACCACTCGATAGGGTCCTTTGTACTTCTGTGCATGTTTATGCGTCTGCTGTGGCGGGTAGTGTAGGTAGACGATGTCGCCGGCCGTCAGGGTTGTCGATCTCGCGTCGTTGCCGGTGGTCAGAGCCACCTGGTTGTCAATGTTGTGCTTGGCGATCTTCCATGCGAGGTGTAGTTGCGTGACGAATTTCTGAATGGAAGTCGGTACTTCCACGTACTGCGATGGTAGCAATTGCTGTGCGAGCAGATTCGGCGGTTGGAAGTCTCGTCCAAACATTAGGAAGAATGGCGTATTGTCCGTTGATCGATGAATAGCGCTGTTGTAGGCCATTGTTACAGATTGCAGGTAGATGATCCAGTCTTCCGGCTGTTGGTGCGCGAAATGTGTAATCATCTCGTGCAGGTTGCGGTGAAACCGTTCAACCATGTTTGCCTTCGGATTGTAGGTCGATGTGTAGATCTGCGTAATGTTGAGAATCCTTACGACTTGCTGAAACAGTTGCGATGTAAACTGCGATCCGTTGTCCGATGTGAGGTTCTTCGGCGTGCCGTACTTGCAAATGATTTCGTTGAAGAAACTCATTGCCACTGTCTGAGCTGTGATGTCCGGTATCGGTATGGCGATAGCAAACTTCGAGAAGATATCCAAGGCGGTTAGAATGTAGGTGTAGGCGATGCCCTGGAGACAGCTCGGTGGTAGCGGTCCGGTGATGTCGATGCTTAGACAGTCCATTGTAGTCGACTTCGGAATGGACTGTAGCTGCGGTTTCTGTCGTCGTCCTGTCTTTGATGCAGCACATGAATGGCAGTTGTTGCAATACTGCTTGATGTCGCCGTACATAGTTGGCCAAAAGTAGTATTGTTCCACTCTCGCGATGGTCTTTGTGCCGACAGGTGTCCAGCGAGTGGGTTGTCGTGTAGCTCGTTGAGAATTGCTTGCCGAAACGAATATGGTATGTAGATCTTGGGTTTATTGTCGCTCATCCAGTAGAGCCGTGACTTATTGATTGTTAGGTGTTGTCGTTGCTTGCGTAGGAATTTTCGTTCCATGGGCTGAGTTTGATGTTCTTGTCGTCGTCTTTAACCGCTTGGTAGAAGTTGTCGCGCTCGGTTTCATCCACCAACTCCTTGATGTTAGGGATTGGATGAATGGCGTTGACTTCATAGGCTCTTGACAGGGCGTCCGCGGCTTTGTTGGTAATTCCTGGTTTGTAGACGAGTTTGTAGTTGTAATCCTGGATCTTGAGTGTCATCCTGATGAGTCGGTTGTTGGTCTGTCCTTTTGTAGTTACGACGTAGGTCAATGGTGCATGATCCGTGCGTACTATCGTCTGTATTGGAGAACCATAGATGTAGTAATGAAACTGTCGCAGGGCGAACAAGACTCCTAGTAGCTCTCGTTCCGTAGCTGACCACTTTGTCTCATTTGGTTTGAGTGCTCGACTGACGTAAGCAATAGGTCGTTCCTTCTTGTCCTCGGTTTCCTGTAGTAGGACTGCTCCGAGTCCCGTTCCTGAGGCGTCTGTCTCGATGATGAAGGGCTTGTCGAAGTCCGGATGCTGTAGCAGTGCGTCTGATGTCAGCTGTCGTTTGATTTCGTCGAAACTTTCCTGTTGTCTCTGTGTCCAGTTGTCTTGCTTCCATTTGTCGAACTTGAGCAGGTCGTACAGTGGCTTTGCTGTCTTTGCGAAGTTAGGTAAGAACTTCCTGAAGTATTGCGCAAGTCCAAGGAATGATTGGACCTTCGTTATACTGGTTGGCGTAGGAAACTTCTTCACCTTTTCCACGTTGTCTGGGTCCGGTGAGATTCCTTTGGCTGTCACCTGATGTCCCAGGTAACGCACGTTGTCTCGGAAGAATTTGCATTTAGTTGGTTGTAGCTTCAGACCTTGGCGTTGAATGAGCGCTAGGGCCTTCTCCGTAGCTTCGTAGAGTCGCTCGAAATCCTCTCCGTAGGCTAAAATGTCGTCGACATAGTGCAGCAGGTTCGTGCATCCTGCTAGCATGTATGCTGTTAGTCGACTCATCGTTGCTGGGCTGTTGCTAAGTCCCATCGGCGATCGATTGTACTCGTATACTTGTCCATTGTAGGTTTTGAAAGCCGTGTACTGTCGTGACTCTTTCTCGATTTCAATTTGCCAAAATCCATGACGTAGGTCGAACACCGTGAACAATTTTGCCGTGTTGAGCTTTGCTAGTAGTTCGGAGATCTTCGGTAGGCTTTGCTGATCCGTCGGTATGTACTTGTTCAACAGTCTGAAGTCGCATACGAGTCGTCTTTCGTTTGTCTCCTTCTTCTGTACCAGTAGGCACGGTGAGGAGTAAGCCGAAATAGCTTTGCTGATGATGCCGTGCTTTAGCATTTTATCGATGATTTCGTCAAAGTGTTGTTGCAGATGCTTGGCGATCGGGTACGGCTTGCACTGAATTGGTTCCGTGTGCGGCAGAAGTTTGATTTCCTGTTTGATGTCCTTGGCTCGTCCGATGTCGTAATCATGATGGCAGAAGGCTTCGTTGTACTTCCACAACAGCTGTCGAACTTTCCTCTTTTGCTGTTCCGTAATCGGGCTGTCATCCAAATTGATCTTCTTTTGAAATTCTTCCTCTGTTAGTCGTGGAGTCGCTTGTTCAATCAGCATAACCGATGCTTGGGTGTTGAGATGACCGATGCACATTCCTTGTCGTAGATGAACCGTTTCTGTGTTCGGGTTGAAGATTTGTACTGGCAGTTGCTTATCCTTTGCAACCAGCACTAGTGCCGTAGGCATCATGATTTGATGTTTTGCCGTGACTCTCCTGTGTGGATCAAATATCATTGCTTCATCTGCCGCGCTGGTCGTTTTCGCTCTGACCCAGCATGCGCTTTCAGGCTGGATGATGACATCTTGCTGCAGAGTTACTTTCGGTAGTACTCGAATCTGATTGATCAGCGGTTGCTCCACCGCGTCGATCCTAAACGTTTGCTTGTTGAAGTCGAAGGTCAATGGTAGTGAAGCTGTTTGAACGTGTCGATTCCAACGATGACGTCTTGGTTTGGTAGTCTGTCGATGATGTACGTCGGGACCGTCAGCTGTTTATTAGCAATTTTCAAGTATATCTGCTTTTCCTAGGATGTTGAGCGAATGTCCTCCTGCTCCTGCAACTGCGATTGCTGCTGGTCGTACCGCGAGTCGTAGCTTGTTGCATAATTGTTGCGAGATGACTGTGATCGAGCTGCCTGAATCCAGTAGTGCTCGACATGGCAAGTTGTTGACAATGACCTGAGCCATTGCTTTGCCAATCTCGGCGTGTAGCGTACAGACGTAGTTTTCCGGCCATTTTGGCTCGTGCTGTTCTGCTTGATAGTTGGGTGGTTGTATCCTTGGTGCCGTTGGTGTTGTCGGAATCGATGGATATAGCCGCGTTGCTAGTGTCGGTTGCCCTTGAACCTCACAATGTGCAGTTTCTGTTAGTTCTAAACTGTTGTCGCTTTCCGTTGTCGTTCTTTGCATTATGGCATTCACTGTCTTCTTAGCTCTTGGACAAGTTTGACTGAAGCACCGTACGATCGATGAAATGATGAAGATTGCCGTGACAATCCACACAATGCAAGCACCGTAGAAGATGAATCCTTGATAGAGACTGCCTCTTCCATTGAGCAGCTCCCAGAAGCTATTTGTCCAAAATGATTTGATGGCGCTGTCCATTGAAACAAGGACGGGAAATCTTCCTGTCCCGGTTCCTTTGTCCTTTCTTGTGAACAGCTGGTGAATCATCTTGCGTTGGGTGATGAACGCTTGCAAGAAGTCGTTGATCGTCCATCCTGGTGTTATCTCGTCAAGTTGGATATCGGCGAATGGCGTATACTTCGTTCTGTTGAATCGGATTTTCAAATCCTCCATGTCGTAGTTTTCGTCGACGATTACTTCCGGTTCTGTGACGTTTGCTGTCGTTCCAGTTGTTTTGATGACGTGTAGTGCATTGTCCAGTTGATAGTAGTTTACTGCCGTGGTGCAAGGTCTCGGTATTGCGGTGCCAACGATGATGTTGTGTACCGTGTCCAAGAATCCTGAATCTTTTCCTTCGTAGAACGCTTCAATCTTGGCTTGTCGTAGCAAGTTGTTGACGTGTTCGACGGCAAGATGTTAAAGTGCTGTATCGGCGTGCACTTGTATATCAACAGATGCTCGTATATTGGAATGCCAAACGTTCTCATTCCGTGATTTGCGAAATGTCATCGTAGGGTTGACATAGTAGTTGTCTGCATAATTTAAGTTGATTGCGTGCATTTTGCAAGTTAGCTGAACCAGTGTTCGATGCAAGTGGTTTAACTGGTTATGCAGATTGTGATCCAAAGCCGTTATCTTTGCTGACACAGCGGTTTGACACCAGTTTGGACGTTCGATGTCGCGTCGTTGTCTCTCTGTTTGTTGCTGATACGTTCCATTGATGATTGCCAGAAGGTTTGTTTGTCTTCATCCTTTACGTAGACTGGTATTCTTGTCCGAGATGAATAGTGTCTTGTCTGTATCCTTGCATTTCAGTTTTTGCTCGACTGGTTTCTTTTGAAACGTCAGTGCCAAGTCTCCTGACTTTGCCAAAAACGTATTTGACAGTAGTCCTCCTTCACTGTGTGATACTTTTGAAGCTTGCAGTCAATTTCCGGCTCAACTTCACATGCGAAGAAATATTGTCGTGATTTGTACGGTTCCTCATAGTGTGATTGTGCTCTGTGCTCAATCTGCCATCGATAGTCTTGATGATATGTTGGACTCAGTGGTAGACTGTGTAGTTCTTCCTTCCGTAGAATCGGCGTTGGACACCATCCTTCACTGTATCGACATTCGCTTAGTTGCAGCTGTAACGATTCCATTTTCTCGTACGGATTGTAGTAGAATGGAATATTTCTGATCAAGTAGCTGTTGCGTGCCATATATTCTTTCCATTTTCCGAAGAAGTGAATATATCGACCGTTGGCTGAATTCTTTGTTCTGAACAGCTGTGCGTTGCCGACCTTCTCATCTGGTTCCAGTTCACCATCCTTTGAAAATAGTGTTTGATTCCATTGTAGGCATTCCGCGTGCGACACATGTAGCTCATGTTGTTTAAATCGGATCCGGTTCCATTGTCCGCGCCAAACTTTTTCCACCAGGTGCTTGTCTCTGAAGCATACTATCCCGTGTTGTCGATGCTTCTTGATGTTAGCCTTGTAGAGATCGAGTGTAATCTTCTTTGGTTTTGTCTGGTTTGTCTTGAAGTAACTGCATTTGATGTCGGTTGGTATCTTGTAGATCATCGGTTGGATATGCGCATCCGTTGGACAAATCATTGGCTTTTCCGTTGCCGTTGCTTTGGCGACTACTGCTATCAGTAGTATCACGATGATCCAGAATAGCCAGTTTTTCCACTTCTTGGATTTTGCCGTTGTCCTTGCTGGCATTGGCTGCGATCGCCATTCGTTATCTTCCATGTCCGCATCATATTCTTTCGGTTGTTCCATTGGCTGATCCAGGCGGAAGGCTTCTGATTCGCTTTGCTTTTTGGTTATTTCATTATCTTCGTCTGCGGCTTCTTCCGATGTTTCCGTTGTTTCACTCCATTGCGTTTGGTATCTTTTCTCTGTCTTGTAGTCGACCGTTTGAATATAGGCTTCACCATTTCGTTTGTATCGGATCTCGTAGCATTCGTCGCTGTCGGAACTCGGCTTTTCTTTCACCTGTTCTTTTTCCATTTCTTCATCTTTCCATTGTATTTCGTAGCCTTGATCGCTGTCGGAACTTAGATTCTCCGCTCTCGTTCTTCCTGCATTCCTCTTTCGGCTTGGTAGTCGTTCGTGTCATCACGCACCTCGCAGTCGTGGTCGTTGCCGTAACTTCTACATTCTTCTTCTTCTTTCATTTCTTTGTCTTTCATGCTCGTTTTGTCGTCATCCACTGTTGTCGATTCATAGTTGTTTTCTTCGCCGGTTTCATCTTTTCTTCGTTGCCGATGTCGCTCTCCGCCTCCTCCCTTGTCTTGTGATTTACTTTCTTCCTGTTTTCTCTGCTGTCTCCGGTGGTCTCTTTTAATTTGATCATTTCGGTTTCATTCGTCTCTTCTGTGTTGTCAGTGTTGTCCTCGTGCGTCGTCTTCTTTTCGATCAAGCTGATGTCAAGTTCCGGGACTGTGAAGTCCATTTCCAAGTCGTCAATTGTGAACACTTGCTGTTCTTGCTGTTCATTTTCCGGTGTGTACGTGATGGCATTCGCGTATCGTGGCATTGCTTGCGTCGGCTGTCTTTGTGTGTATCTGACGTTGCGTGGCCTGTAGCCATTATTCTGAAGCGGCCTTCGTTTCCGAAGCGGCCATCATTTCCGGAGCGGTCATTATTTCCGAAGCGTCTATCATTTCCGAAGCGTCTTATGCCTTGTTGTTGGCGATTTTGATATTGCTGCCATGGTTTCTGCGGCTTCTGATTGTTGAATATCTGTCGCGGCTTGTCGTATCTTGTTGACCAATGAGGACAATTAATCTGATAATGTCCTTCTTGTCCGCAGTAGTAACATCTGGCTGAGGCTTGTTCATTTCGTCTTTTTTGTTCGGCGATAGCAGCTGTCTGGTGCTGCATTAACTTGTTTAATTGCTGCGTCAGTTTCTGCACTTCATTGTTGCCTGTCGTCATTAATGGGCACTGGCTTCCCACTGCATTCCGCACCGCAAAAGGTCTTCTTCGGTTTCGATATTTTCACGTCAAAAGCAAAAGTCTATCCCGAAGTGACGCTGTGCGTTGTTTATTACGTGCAGGATGAGGTTTTGTTCGCGATCCATCAATCGTTGTCTTTCTCTGGCGGCCAATTCTGCCGCTCCCAGTGGTGGTTGTCCGCAGCTTGCAGCGGTGGCTGATGCAGTGCCTTAATTATCTGGCGGATTATCGTCCACAAAGGCGAGGAAGGATTCTGTTGCTTGCATCCTTCTTTATGCAACTTGTGCAGCAGCACTGATCTGTTTGTGCCGCAACGGTTGAAATGCGCGCGCAGTTGAATGATTAGTGCTGGATAATTTTGCTGTGTTGCCGCATCCAGCTTGCCGTAAATTTCTCGCGCAGTACCTTGGAGAAGAGGTGGCAGCAGCTGTGCCTTCTCTGGATTTTGTAGGTTGTATTCCCTACATACCAGGTCAAAATGGTCGACAAATGTGTTAAAATCTTTCTCCATCGAGAAAGTACCGACCGTTTCTTTGATGTCTCTGTGTACCGTTGGATTTGCGCCGCGCCATGTTGTTGATAGAGGTAGAACGGTAGTTTCAAGATCTGGATCGATTTGTAACGCGATCGTCCAGTGTGGTGTTTGCCTCGGAATAAACCTCGACTGTAACGAATTGCCTTGTGGTGTCGATTTGTTATTCGCTGGCCTCGGATGCGGTGTGGCTTGCTGCCACTGGTTGTCCTCAAATGAACTTGTTCTGTTCGCTTGCTGATTTCGCACTTATGCGGCGTCGCCGCAAAGTGTATCTTCAAGTTGAAGTGGACTTGTCTTCTTGCTTTGCAAAGTCTTTCTTCTCTTCTTTGACTCTCTCTCTTTTGTCAATTAACTCTGCTCTCCACGAAGTTTCAATTAATTTCGGTTTTGTTTTAGTTTTTGTGCCGGCAAAATGTTTCAGTTATTTTTTGTTTGTTTTGCGTCGACGATTCTTTTTATTTTTGGTTTGTTTTCAGTGTACCGATGAATTTAATTTCGGTTTTATTTTAACTCACACTTGCTCGAGCTCGTTAAAACAAAATTTAACACGCGTGCTCAAACTGTACTCAAATTTGACAGGTGCTCAAACCTGTACACCAAATTTTACTCGAGTTTCAAAACGTAACGGACTTAAAAAGTGTTAACTCTAACACGTGCGCGCAAAATTAATGAAGTCGCTCTGTCGTCACTTTACAATAGCTTGGCCAGGCTATTGCTCAAGGTTTGAGTAGTGCCGAGAGGGCGAGATCACCAATTGATGTGTTCCTTATTACCCGACTTTTCGATAATCAAGGACAATCACTTCTAGCTCAACAGCTAGGCAACCAGTAAGTCAAACGAAGGTATTCAATTACCTTTAATCCGGATTTGAATTTCTTGAGTAGTTCTCGCTAGGAACTTGTCAGTAGATCTCGTAGATCAGGCGCCTTGATTCTTCAGTTGCTCTGGTCCTGGTTCCTCTTGTACTTCCGATAAGTTCTTCCGGCCGGTATCTTCGCGTCAGGACCAATCAGAGCGCCTCGTAGCAACAATGGGTACCCTGCGCCAAACTGCCGTCTAAATTAAGCCTCCTTCTTCTAGCAGTGCCTCTATGCACTCTAGGTATAGCTCCGGAAACCACTGATAGTCCTCTAAGATCTATCAGGGGCAGTCCTTCTGGAGACTGCAACCAATGGAGTCTAAACAGACTCAAGAGTTCTCAACAGACTCAATTAGACTCAAGTCTCAATAGACTTGAGCGAGACGTCTCTAACACAACGGGCGCAATATAAGGCTTACCGCCAACAACTCGACCGAGTCTCGATTGACTTGGTAGATCAGGAAGTCCTCCTAAGGCTTCCTCTTCGGAGCGCTCCTCTTCCGTGGGAGAATGGCTCCGGTACCGCTTCAGATCGCTTGTATTATAGACAAGTTTTTGATCCAAAATAGTATCATGACAATTCACGTGTTGCGCTAAAAGGGGAA
>NIVC01001416.1:80000-147196 GCA_002269645.1 Macrostomum lignano | reverse complement strand
CTTACAGCAGGGGGTCAGCAGGTCTGTCTCACCTTACAGCAGGGGGGTCAGCATGTCTGTCTCACCTTACAGCAGGGGGGTCAGCAGGTCTGTCTCACCTTACAGCAGGGGTCAGCATGTCTGTCTCACCTTACAGCAGGGGTCAGCAGGTCTGTCTCACCTTACAGCAGGGGGTCAGCAGGTCTGTCTCACCTTACAGCAGGGGGTCAGCATGTCTGTCTCACCTTACAGCAGGGGTCAGCAGGTCTGTCTCACCTTACAGCAGGGGGTCAGCAGGTCTGTCTCACCTTACAGCAGGGGTCAGCAGGTCTGTCTCACCTTACAGCAGGGGTCAGCAGGTCTGTCATTATACACACAAAATGCATGCAAAATGAAGAATTACCATTGAGAGGAATCTTCGGTACAGACGTCTGCAGCTCTGCTCTGTTCTGGGATTTGCAATGCCATTAGAAATTTCCCTCATGGATGTCGTTGGCTCTTGGCTGTCTGGTTGACTGGAAATTTGTTTATTTCAAGATCAAGATCCATGTAAAGCTGCTTTATAATTGACAATATGAATAGGAATACAGCATATTGATTGTTTATAAAGCTTTGATATGTAGGTTGTTTATTTGAAAGTCGTATTGTAATAGAACACCATTTTCAAGCCCAAATCTGTATTATATAATTTATTGAAAAATCTTTATTAAAAAGCACATTATCTACACACGAAACGTACTTATATCGCTTATCATTTTCATCAATGAGTACGGAGTCCTTCCTATATTGTTCGACAATTAAACAAAAGAATTAATATTGGTTTTAGCTAATACTAATGCAGTGAATTGTTAATAAACGCTAACTTGTTTTAAAAGTAAAAAATCGATAATTCTTATGTACTAACTTTATAAAAATTTAAATTGATATCTCCAATTCTATTACATGTATTCCCAATATTCTGTATCCTGATTCAATTCCCCAGTGCCCCACATCAGTCGGGGGATTCCAGTCAGTAGAATCCCAGCCAGTGAAATGCCAGTTAGTGGATTCTCAATCAGGGAAATCCCAGTAATGGGAATCCTAAACAGGGGAATCCCAGTTATGGGAATCCCAAACAGAAGAATCCCAAACACGGAAATCCCAGTCATGGGAATCCCAGTCATGGAAATCCCAGTCATGGGAATCCCAGTCATGGGAATCCCAGTCATGGGAATCTCAAACACGATAATCCCAGTCATGGGAATACCAAACAGGGGAATCCCAGTGACGGGAATCTCAAACAGGGAATCCCAGTCACGGGAATCTGAAACAGGTGAATCCAAGTCATGGAAATTCCAAGCGAGGAAATCCCAGTCATCGGAACCCCAAACAGAGGAATTCTAGTCATGGAAATCCCAATTAGGGGAATCCCAGGCAGGGAAATCCAGTCAGTAGAATCCCATTCAGAAAATTCCAGTCAGTAGAATCCCAGGCAGGAAAATCCCAGGCAGGGAAATCCCAGTCAGTAGAATCCCATTCAGAAAATTCCAGGCAGGCAAATCACAGGCAGGGAAATCCCAGTCAGGGAAATCCCAGTCAGTAGAATCCAGTTCAGCGAAATTCCGATAAAAGTCGATAAAATAAATTAAATTAAATTCGAATAAAGCTAAAAATACATCCGGACTTTCCTGCCCTGACCACGCTACTAACTAGGCTACTAAAAGTAACAACATGAGAAATAACGAAAAAAGACTACGATCTAATCGAGGGTATAGTTCGATTGATGCGGAATTTATTGCCTATAACGGCCACCTTGGGCGATGGCTGATGCACACAACTGAGTCATCTTACAGACTCAGCCCACCACCTCACCAAATGGGAAATTTTTGCCCAAACAACCACCAGCTAATCAGAAATCACGACAAGCCGTACCTGCTGCGCCTGCGGTACCACACCAAGCCCAACAGGCCAGCCGCAATCGCCATGGCAACCAGCACCGACACTGCAACCGCCACCACGATAGTCATCGAGCCGCCGCCGCCGCCGCCGCCTCCGCCTCCAGTTGTGGCGAATTTGACCTGAGCTGGAGTTCCTCTGAGAGTCTGGCTCACGGGAATCACTTTCACTGAGTACTCTGAGCCTGGCTGCAGGTGTTCCAGCCTCACTGTGTGTCGGGTGGAGCCGTTGCTAGGGCCGCCAGTCTGCATAGCAACCAGTGGATTGACAACAGCGGAGCCGCACTCAGCAGCGAGTTCCTTCAGCAGCTCATCGGTGCTGCAGTTGAGCAGCTGGCAGCCAGGAGCTGAGCTTGAGTTCAGCACCAGCATCTGGGAGCAGCCTGAGGATGAGTTCAGCACCTGGGAAATTGGGGGATGGAGATTTGGTTGCCTAGTGACTGACATTGGCTGCTGGAACACCTCTTTGAGCTTTTAGCAGCAGTTTGAGTTCTCAAGTTATGACTGCGTTTTACTAAACAGCTCAGCTCTTACAGTTCACGTCTCTGTGCTATCTCTGCTATCTATCTATCTGCTATCTATCTCACTCTCGCCCACTCTCCCCACTCCCCATCACTCTCCCTCACTTTCCATCACTCGCCTTTTCACTTTCCTTATCACTCTCCCTCACTCATCTTATCACTCTCCCCATCACTTTCATTATCACTCTCCCTCACTCTTCTTATCACTCTCCCCATCACTCTTCATCACTCCCTATCACTCTCTTTATCAATCTCCCTCACTTTTCTTATCACTCTCCTTATCACTCTCCCTCAATTTTCTTATCACTTTTCCCATTACTCTCCATCACTCTCCCTGTTCTGGAGCTGCCACTGTCTCGTGGTATTTCTTGTACTTTGCGTCTGGGGTTCGTTTGCAATAGCTAAATGTACGTTCATTAGGTTAGAATATTTATTTTTCTCATACGTACAGTCCCCAATTATTGATCGCACCATTTCACTCTTCACCGATCGCCCCACCCCACATTACGCTCACGTGTATTGTACGCTTTCACTCAGCTCATAAAATATATCGACCCAGAGCATCTCGCTCAAGAGGCTTTTCGTTTTTCGTCGTTTCAATATCGCATCATATAGTTTGTCTTTCATCTCGAGTTATTCTAGCAACCACTCCCCATCACTTTCCTTATCACTCTCTTTATCAATCTCCCTCACTCTTCTTATCACTCCCCATCACTCCATCACTCTCTATCACTCTTTTTATCACTCTCCCCATCACTCTCCATCACTCTCCATCACTCTCCCCATCACTCTACATATCACTCTCTTTATCACTCCATCACTCTCCATCACTCTTTTTATCACTCTCCATCACTCTCCCCATCACTCTACCTATCACTCTCTTCATCACTCCATCACTCTCCATCACTCTTTTTATCACTCTCCCCATCACTCTCCATCACTCTCCCCATCACTCTACCTATCACTCTCTTCATCACTCCATCACTCTCCATCACTCTTTTTATCACTCTCCCCATCACTCTCCATCACTCTCCCCATCACTCTACCTATCACTCTCTTCATCACTCCATCACTCTCCATCACTCTTTTTATCACTCTCCGCATCACTCTCCTTATCACTCTCCTTATCACTCTCCCCATCACTCTCCATCACTCTCCCCATAACTCTACCTATCACTCTCCATCACTCTCCATCACTCTCCATATAACTCTCCATCACTCTCCCCATCACTCTCCCTATCACTCTCCATCACTCTCCCCATCACTCTCCTTTTCACTCTCCCCATCACTCTCCATCACTCTCCATCACTCTCTCCATCACTCTCCCTATCACTGCCCATCACTCTCCATCACTCTCCCATCACTCTCGATCACTCTCCATCACTCTCCCTATCACTCTCCATCACTCTCCCCATCACTCTACCTATCACTCTCCATCACTCTCCATCACTTTCCCCATCACTCCATCACTCTCCATCACTCTCCCCATCACTCTACCTATCACTCCCCATCACTCTCCCTATCACTCTCGATCACTCTCCATCACTCTCCCTATCACTCTCCATCACTCTCCCCATCACTCTACCTATCACTCTCCATCACTCTCCATCACTTTCCCCATCACTCCATCACTCTCCATCACTCTCCCCATCACTCTACCTATCACTCCCCATCACTCTCCCTATCACTCTCCATCACTCTCCCCATCACTCTACCTATCACTCTCCATCACTCTCCCCATCACTCTCCATCACTCTCCATCACTCTCCATCACTCTCCATCACTCTCCCCATCACTCTCCCTATCACTCCCCATCACTCTCCATCCTCTCCCCATCACTCTCCCTATCACTCTCCATCACTCTCGCCATCACCCTTCACATACATGTACGTCTCCTCATCACTCTCCCCACCAGTCTTCTATCAGTCTCCCATCACTCTCCCCACCACTTTCCCATCATTCTCCCCATCACTCTCCCCATCACTCTCACTATTACCCTCTCCATCACTCTCCAATCACCGTCCCTATCACTCTTAGATCACAATCCCCATCACTCACCCTAAAACTCCCAATCACACTCCCTCCCTAACAACTCTTTTATCTATGAATCTCACAATCTATCTCTTGGCCAAGAAAAATATTTGATAAAGCAAGGCAATGAAGATTCAGTTTGTCATGCTAAATGGAAGGATGAGCGAGAATAGAAGGCACGATTTGAGAGCTTTTCACAGAGACAACAAGACGCATTCATTTTCTTCAGGCTGGCCGACTAAAGCTATAATGGCACCGTGGATTTTATTTGTTGCAACATCTCATAAAGTGCAGAAATAACTCGCTACTAAAAGGAACCATTTGGCGGTAGCCGACATGGTTGAGGATGAGCTCAACTGAAGGTTCCACCTTGCAGCAAAAGAAGTAAAGATTCATAAGACGAGGCAGCGGAAAAATATGCAAGCCTCTTCAACATGCAAACTTTTTAGGCAAAATCTGATTGGTTTTCAGCAACGACTTTTTCGGTTAGGAGCCAGATAATGAGAGGCACAGCGACAAAAGCAATGCACAGTCAGTCAAGTCCTCCAAAGCTATCATAATCTACCCTGTTACCAACCATTAGCATAGCACTGAATATGTACACTCAATTACAGCGGTTGCTGCATAAGGAATAAAAATAACCCGGATACTGGCATACAGCTCAGATATCAATGCATGTGCACTGCAGCTTTCTTATCGACTCGCCAACTCCACACAAACAAAATCTGGCCAACCCAGAGCATCGTGCCGACTGTGTGCGAATCTCAACAGAAGGAGAGACAGGACTGAAACTCTGAGTGAGCAAAGGGTCTATGAAAATATTCACTAATATCTGCCACTGGGTAACTTTTACCATAAGTATAATGCGCTTGACAATGCCACTTAGGTCACTGCATTGAGTCATCAGTCACTTCCTGTCCATGGGTTCCTCCGCTGTCCCTTCAGTCCCTCCGCTGTCCCTTCAGTGCCTCCGCTGTCCCTTCAGTGCCTCCGCTGTCCCTTCACTCCCTCCGCTGTCCCTTCACTCCCTCCGCTGTCCCTTCAGTCCCTCCGCTGTCCCTTCAGTCCCTCTGCTGTCTCTTCAGTCCCTCCGGTGTCCCTTCAGTCCCTCTGCTGTCCCTTCAGTACCTCCGCTGTCCCTTCAGTCCCTCCGGTGTCCCTTCAGTCCCTCTGCTGTCCCTTCAGTCCCTCCGATGTGCCTTCAGTCCCTCTGCTGTCTCTTCAGTCCCTCCGGTGTCCCTTCAGTCCCTCTGCTGTCCCTTCAGTACCTCTGCTGTCCCTTCAGTCCCTCTGCTGTCCCTTCAGTCCCTCCGCTGTCCCTTCAGTCCCTCCACTGCCCCTTCAGTACCTCCGCTGTCCCTTCAGTCCCTCCGCCGTCCCTTCAGTCCCTCCGCTGTCCCTTCAGTCCCTCCGCTGACCCTTCAGTCCCTCCGCCGTCCCTTCAGTCCCTCCGCTGTCCCTTCAGTCCCTCCGCTGCCCCTTCAGTCCCTCCGCTGTCCCTTCAGTGCCTCTCATGCCCGCAAAGGAGCTCCCAGTCGCACAGGCGGCCTCACCTGCACAGCGAAGGCCTGCAGCAGGCCGTTTGGCAGCCGCGGCTCCTCGAACTCCACCAGCGCCTCCGCCTCCGAGGGCGTCGCCCGCAGGCCGCCGACGGCGACGCTGCGAGTCTCCGGGCTGCGGAAGGAGGCGGAGGCGACGGCGCCGGGCCCCGCGAGGTTCACCGGCCACAGGGAGGCGCTGTACTCGGTCAAGGGCAGCAGCGAGTTCGGCGAGGCGCCCTCGGAGCTGACGGCGACCTCCGCGGACAGCGAGGCGTCGCCGAACTTAAAGGTCCGCACGAGCACCGGCGCTGAGCAGTCGGCCGTGAGGGCCTCGAGCCGCTGCCGGGCCTCCTCCGACTGCAGCTGGAGGCGGTGGCGGCCGCAGTCGGAGCAGTTCAGCCGCCGGGCCGCCGCGCAGCCGCCCGGACCGTCCAGTCGCAGCTCGAACTCGAACACGACGCCCCGGCCGAGCTCGGGGCTGAGCGGCTTCCAGCTGAGGCGGACGGGACCGCCAGGGACCGCCAGCGGCTGCAAGCCGCCGGACACCGCGGGCGCTTCGCCGTCGGGCAGCCGGCGCTCCGCCCTGTCGCTGCCGCGGCTGCAGCCGCCGCCCGTGCAGGCGCCGACGCGGCAGAAGCCGACGTGGCCCGGCAGCGGCGGCGGCTCGAGCGGCAGGCGAGTCGTGTCGGCCGCCGCCTCCTTGGCTCCGACGCGAATCTCAGCGCCGTCCGGGAAGCTCAGCGAGCCCCAGGCCACCGAGTAGTTGCGGATGACGCCGTTCGGCTCGCTGGGAGCCCGCCAGTCGCATAGCAACTGCGATGACGCATCGTCCAGCCTCACCGACTGCGGCTGCGACGGCGCGTCCTCCAGCGTTCGAACCTCCGACCTCTGGGGCAGCGAGGCCAGGCCCGACAGCTCGGCGACCGCCTCCACCGAGTAGTTGGTGAACGGCCTCAGCGGCTGCAGAGCCACGGTGCACCTGCCGGAGTCCGGGCGGCAGCTGTTGGTAGCAGCAGCGAAGCTCCCGCTGTCTGCGTGGGCGGCCGCAGTCAGCAGCTCGGAGCCGGAGCTGGCAGTCAGCGACACCTCGACGGCGCGCCTGTCCGGCAGCAGCGACACCGAAGGGCGGCCGGGCGCTGCGGGAGGCGGAAAAACCAGGCTCAGAACCAACACTCACTCAGAACCAACACTCACTCAGAACCAAGACTCACTCAGAACCAAGACTCACTCAGAACCAACACTCACTCAGAACCAACACTCACTCAGAACCAACACTCACTCAGAACCAACACTCACTCAGAACCAACACTCACTCAGAACAAAGACTCACTTACAACAAAGACTCACTCAGAACAAACACTCACTCAGAACCAACACTCACTCAGAACCAACACTCACTCAGAACCAACACTCACTCAGAACCAACACTCACTCAGAACCAACACTCACTCAGAACCAACACTCACTCAGAACAAAGACTCACTTACAACAAAGACTCACTCAGAACAAACACTCACTCAGAACCAACACTCACTCAGAACCAACACTCACTCAGAACCAACACTCATTCAGAACCAACACTCACTCAGAACCAACACTCACTCAGAACCAACACTCACTCAGAACCAAGACTCACTCAGAACCGACACTCACTCAGAACCAAGACTTACTCAGAACCAAGACTCACTCAGAACCAAGACTCACTCAGAACAAAGACCCACTCAGAACCAACACTCACTCAGAACCAAGACTCACTCACAACAAAGACTCTGAGCTGAACTCACGCATCTGCAGCTGCTCAGCGATGACGATCTCCGAGCCCTCCTGTCTCAGCCCGGATTTGTTGGCCACGGCAGCCACCGCCACCGTCAGCTTCAGCGAGAGCAGCTCCGTCTCCGCCAGGCTCAGCAGCAGCCTCATCGAGTTGAACGCAGCCTCCCTCAGCAAGTCGGGCTTCGAGGCGCTGCTCACGCGGAACCGCAGCAGGTCGGCGCCCGCGGCAGCGCTGGACGTCCAGTTGAGCAGCAGCACCGCCTCAGCGGGCAGCGACTCGCTCGGATGCGACACCGCGGCAGCGGCTGAGGGTCGGCTGGCGGGGTCCGCGATGAGCAGCGGCCCTGAGAAGGGTGGGGAGATGGGGATTGAGATTGAGCTGAGTGACACTGTGAGCTGTGTGCCACTGTGAGCTGAGTGACACTGTGAGCTGAGTGAAACTGTGAGCTGAGTGACACTGTGAGCTGAGTGAAACTGTGAGCTGAGTGACACTGTGAGCTGAGTGACACTGTGAGCTGAGTGACACTGTGAGCTGAGTGACACTGTGAGCTGAGTGACACTGTAAGCTGAGTGACACTGTGAGCTGAGTGACACTGTGAGCTGAGTGACACTGTGAGCTGAGTGACACCGTGAGCTGAGTGACACTGTGAGCTGAGTGACACCGTGAGCTGAGTGACACCGTGAGCTGAGTGACACTGTGAGCTCAGTGATACTGCCAGCTATCAAACTTTAATTGAGCTTCCTACGTTGCTAACTTTGTTTTAGTTATTAGACAGGAAAAAATACAAGAAAAATCTCTGAAAAACTGGAATATTCCAGATTTTCAAGATTGTACAGGCCAGTACATACTGGTACATGAGCACTTTGATTATAGTTGTTAGCTAATTCTTACTGAAGCCAGTGTGACTGGACTACTGCACTTATAACATAATTCTGGTTTATGAGAAAAAACAAAATACAAAAAGGCAAGAGTGGGCACCTGTTACAGTGCCGTACTAATCACAGCAATATGCAAAACTATCTTTTATTTTTGTATTTTGTCAAATCATAGATATTCAATGGACAGATGCTGAGATGCCACAGACTTAATGCAGAGATGCTGAGATGCCACAGACTCAATGGACACATGCTGAGATGCAACAGACTTAACGGAGAGATGCTGAGATGCCAGAGACTCAATGGACACATGCTGAGGTGCCAGAGACTTAATGGACACATGCTGAGATGCCATAGACTCAATGGACACATGCTGAGATGCCAGAGACTCAACGGACACATGCTGATATGCCTAAAGAAGAACTTTTCTATATTTTACACAATTTCATAATTTTACACGTAAAAACTTTAATTTAGAGTTAAAATGAAAATATAATTTGTTCCCAACTTAATAAGCCCCTTAGCCCTAGAGGGGGGCTGGCTAGTCTACATATAGTAAATTTTCGTGCTGAAAATCTAAAAGAATAATATCCCACTAATTCATTTTAAAAAGGCATTAGGCTTCCACCAAAACAATCGATAAACTTAAAATGGCGCCCGAGACTCACAGGTGAGCAGCTGTCCCACCTCCGCCAATGCGGGCTTGAAGCCGCCCACCTTCAGCACGACAATCTGCAGGCTGAACTTCGAGCCCGACTGCAGGGAGTCGCAGGTGGCGCTGAGCCGCTGCTCAGGCGAGGTGACATTTCTGATCACGACTGAGCCGTCTGAGCCGCTGACGCAGCGCAGCTGGTGGTGAACTCCAGCACCGGTGGCTGAGGCGTCCCAGGTCACGCTGATGGCTGACTCATTGGCTGAGTAGCTGACCGAGTTGGGGTTCACTGAGTACAGCTCTGCGGCGGTTGGCGGGTGCGAGGGAATTGGTGAGGTGCGAGTTCTTTTAGTCGCAAGAAGACGCAAGCGAGCAAGAGCGAAGAGGCGACGAGACATGTACCCAGACACGCGCTCACACTGGGTGCACAGCCGCCCTGACTTTCCAAGCCAGGACCACTAGAAGTGGTCCATAATCCTTAATCACATACATATCAGGAATCTCGCATTGAAAGACTCTGAGTGAGTCTTGGTTCTGAGTGAGAAAGCATTGAATCAAAATATAGGCTTTAACCATTTTTAAGACTATAGAAAGTAATTGTATAAAATAGATTTTGCTTCAAAAAATTTAACTTAAATTTAAGTCGATAAACTAATTAAGCCACCTTAAGACCCAAGCCCATGTCCAGGGTCTTGCGATCGTCTATTAAGAACTTAAATTTGATTATAATCTATCTTTCTAATTCAGTTTCAGGCCTTTAAATACTGAAGAATCCGTAGAATACGACTGATAAGTCCCACTACAACGGAGAGTTCAAAAGTTCCTTGCCATTGGGGTGTTAGCGATTTCTGTTATTATCCAAATGACACAAAATCTAACCCGAGTCATTTGACTCTCAGGAACCAAAAAATTCAAAACGAATTGTGAGATAAGGTGAGCTGAACTTATAGATATTTATTTGCAAAATTTGATACAACAATCAATAAAAAGATGCATCATCAAGTTGCAGTTGAAGCTTCAACATACGTGAGATGCGAACACTAGATGAAGCACATATTCAAAAATTGTTGATATAAGAATACGATAATATAAAAGATGTGACAAAAGCAGCACTCACTGGTCAGCTGATTGGACAGAGCCGTGATGACGTCATCAAAGCCGCCCGTCTTCTGCACAACCACCCGCAGCTCATATTCCTGTCCAGACTGCAGGGAGCCGCAGGTGGCAGACGGAGTGGGTGAAGACGCGGTCGAGACTTCACCTGAGCCGACTCGCTTGCAGGTGAGCTGGTACGAGACGCCAGAAGTTCTGGATGGCTGCCAAGTCACAGAGATGGCGGTCTCATTGGAGCTATACTGAGCTGAGCTGGCGTCAATGCCGAACAGCTCTGCAATGAAACGGACCCAATAGAAGCGAGCTGTGCCTCATCAGAGCAGCTGCAATCATTTGCTGAGCTCCAACTCACTGGTCAGCTGGATTGGCAGCCAGGTGACAACTTCATCGAAGCCGCCCTGCTTAGTGACAGCCACACTCAGGTTGTAGGCTTCTCCTGACTGCAGATTGCTGAAGCCGGCATTCAGATACTGTGATGGAGGCAGAGATGAAGAATCCCCTGTGCTGACTCGCCTGTACGTCACCCGGTACAGAACTCCTTCAGTGATGGACGCCGCCCAAGTCAGGTGGATGGAAGTCTCTGTGATGGTGAAACTCACTGAGCTGGCGTCGATCGGGAAGAGCGCTGCATTTGCGAGGTGGGTGGGCAGCTCCTGACTTAAAAGTCCCAATTACTGTCAAATTATCATCTGATACAGACATTCCTGTCTGCTAAATTTCTTACCCTAAATATCAGTTGCTTTTGAGCACGCAGAAATATAGATGCAGCTCAAAATGAGTGAGCATTTTGTGTCTACAAATAGTGTCAGTGAGTTCACAGGCCGGGCACTGGGCGCTCGCCCTGAGCAGTCATGCCAGCTCCTCTGAGCCCTGAGCAGTCATGCCAGCTCCGCTGAGCCCTGAGCAGTCATGCCAGCTCCGCTGAGCCCTGAGCAGTCATGCCAGCTCCACTGAGCCCTGAGCAGTCATGCCAGCTCCACTGAGCCCTGAGCAGTCATGCCAGCTCCGCTGAGCCCTGAGCAGTCATGCCAGCTCCGCTGAGCCCTGAGCAGTCATGCCAGCTCCGCTGAGCCCTGAGCAGTCATGCCAGCTCCGCTGAGCCCTGAGCAGTCATGCCAGCTCCGCTGAGCCCTGAGCAGTCATGCCAGCTCCGCTGAGCCCTGAGCAGTCATGCCAGCTCCGCTGAGCCCTGAGCAGTCATGCCAGCTCCGCTGAGCCCTGAGCAGTCATGCCAGCTCCGCTGAGCCCTGAGCAGTCATGCCAGCTCCGCTGAGCCCTGAGCAGTCATGCCAGCTCCGCTGAGCCCTGAGCAGTCATGCCAGCTCCGCTGAGCCCTGAGCAGTCATGCCAGCTCCGCTGAGCCCTGAGCAGTCATGACAGTTACCCTGAGCAGTCATGCCAGTTCCCCTGAGCAGTCATGCCAGCTCCGCTGAGCCCTGAGCCAGCTCACTCACACAGGATGTACAGCAGCCCCGACTTTCTCACTGCACACTCTGGGCCTTGGGAGGGCTTGGACCCTAATGGGCAAAAATTGCACAACAAACTTCAGGCTTAATTTTCGTGCACGGAGCTCAAGGTTAATTGAGCTCGGCTGCTCTGGCATGAGAAAAATCCATGCATGCTTTGAGCCAATTGGTCAGGTTTCAGTCACGTGACGATTCTCCCAACCAATGAGCACTGAGCAAATAGAAGAAAATTGTAAATCTTGAATTATGAAATCCGAGAAACTGGATGTAGTGATTGACACAATTCTGCGATTATGAAGGCATGAAAAGGGCACACGGCATTAACCTACAGACATTTAGCTGTCTAATTACATTATATTATGCGTGGTTCAGACCATCACAGACTCTTATACTGTCTATTCAAAATGATTAGTTTGCTTGGTTTTTTTATTCTTGATGGAAGGCTTTTTCCCCAGTCGTTTTTCTATTGCTTTTGTGTTATCTACCCCTGGTATATAACATGTTGTGATCAAAATCGAAAAACTAATATCTTATTTCTATGCTAGAATGCACGCAATTTCACAGTTGTTGTAGGGAGCGAATAAACTTTTGTTAGTGTTATTTTTGTTAGGGACAAGTGACTAATCAAATTCACTGATTCACTCCAAGTTTCATAGGCCAATTGATATTGTACGAAGAAATTTTCAAAGCTATGAAACTGTTTCTAAGACGGTATTTTAACATTATTTTAGCGCCAATTTAAAATTTTTATCATTTAAAACAAAAGCTTTAACACGAAAAGAGATCGTACCTTAGAAGTTAGGCCCTACTATGTCTATTTTGTATAAATATTAAAACCTTCATATTGCAGTTTAATATGCTGCAATGAAGTTTTAATACTTATGGACTTTTTAACAATCCTTCTAAAGATTTGTCTTCTTCTGTGGGTGTACTCCCAGCTTGAAAGGTGGCTGCTTATGAATGTATAAGCAATAAGAAGGATAATACCGATGGAGTGTATAAGATAAGGAAAAAAAGAACCCAGTAACACTTTTCCATACATGTAGTGAAGTTTCGACAGTGAGCAGCCTTTGGCGTGAAAGTCAGACGAGTTTGCCACAAAGCCGGTCTGGCCCTCAAGTATTGAACTGCATCAATGATTATGCCATATACATGCTAGATGCTAGATACAAGATTCATACAGGTAAAACTGTGGCACCGCAGCAGCTGAGCACTCACTGGTCAGCTGGTTGGATAAAGACGTGATGACGTCATCAAAGCCCGCCTTCTGCACAGCCACCCGCAGCTCATAGGCCTGTCCAGACTGCAGGGAGCCGCAGGTGCCAGACGGAGTGGGTGAAGACGCATTCCAGACTTCACCTGAGCCGACTCGCTTGCAGGTGAGCTGGTACGAGACGTCAGAAGTGCCGGATGGCTGCCAAGTCACAGAGATAGCGGTCTCATTGGAGCTGTACTGAGCTGAGCTGGCGTCAATGCCAGAGAGCTCTGCAAGTTTTAATGGATATCTGTAGAATAAAATCTATAAATTTGATAAATTTACCTGAAAAAAACTGAGCGATGACGCAATAGTCCAACTGCTTAAATTAGCTAGAAGTAGTAGTAAATTTTTATACTGCCTCCAACTTAGTGTTTACTGGTAAAACAGTTGGTCATTACCGCACTGTCTAAGCAAGGACCACTATTAAAGTTACCGTTGTATCAGGACCTAACACTAGAAAATACTGCAAAATTATTTGAAGACTGGCCTAATGCTTCCGTGTACTTCGCTATGTTTATAGCGTAGAAAACTGCACTAGCTTTGTGCAACGGTAGCTCTAAATTTGGTGCATGTATATTTTGTTAAGGTTTTAACCTGTTAAATCTACATACTTAAAATTATTTATGTTATTACATGCAACATTCCGAATTCTGGAGAACTAAATTAATGACAGAAGAGTAATTTAACCAAAATATTCTTTTTATATGCTTTGTCTGTCTTTGGAGTATCTTGCCTAATCTCTAAGCTTTATATGCTAGGTTGTAGCCAAGTAGTTAAAGCATCGGACTTACGACTCAAAGATCGGGGGTTCGATTCTCGACCCACTAAGAACAATTTGTGTCCTTCAGCTTCAGTTCACTCAGCTGTAAAATGGGTGCCAGCATTAGCTGTGGTAATTGAGGGTGTGTGGCGACCCCCCCCCCCAGTCCTTGGACTGAACAGCCGTACGCAGCCTTCAGATGCGCTGCGCAATAGCTGCGGCTGATCTGTCGGTAGTCAATTAGTAAAGTATTATTAATTAATAAACTATTATTTATGCTAGGCTATTTTAGACAACTAAAGCTATTTTCTTGGCGGACTGTCGCGGTCGCGGGTCTTTCCAGACCAGATCGCTGATGACATGGATGACTTTTTGTTGTCCTGGTTGAACACTGGCCGGTCAGATCTCGTGGCATCTCCGAATTCGAACCCCGAAGGATCAGAAAAGTCTTGAAAGCACCTGTGAATTGTCCTGCAAATCAAGCAGTTGTCCAGCAGTGTGGGTCCCGAGATCCTCCCCTACTTCTGCTGCAGAGTATCCAAGCTGATAAATAGAGCGATACTAAAGCTGCTTAACTGACTCTTGCGAAAGATTGTGGGCTATAAACAAAATGCACTGGTACTGCTGGACTACCCACAAGTGCATGTACACATGTCTACATGTACTTTCGACAGAAGCATGCAGTGACATAACTTTGCTTATGACACACCTGACATATTTTAAAGTGAAAATCAAGAATTACCCTGCATTTATGTTAATTATTATGAAAATTTAGTCATACTTATAGACAAAAAAAATGTTATCATTGACAACTTAAAATATTCATACTTAATTAATCATACTATTAATTTTTAAGAAAGACAGCTTGTTTACAAAATTTTGTTTAAATAGATGTTAACAACTGAGAATTTGAGTAAATAATTTGAATCTTATAATCATTCTCATCACATATTAACCATCAGTGCGTATTTTAGTTGTGCCGTATCTCTGATTCAGATAAAGGGATTTTTATGACTTGGCATGCTGTCAGTTGTAACGCAGTTTCCTTATTTCACAACTTTTGAATGATATCATAGAGGTTCGTTAGAAGACCTAAATAAATATTTTTAAATGTTGGAGTCCATGTTGCACCAGTGTGTCAAGATTTCAAAAATATTGCCCCCTACAACTACTCAAGTAGATACGGGAAACTGCGTTTTAGGGGGCGAGTTCTACCGAAAAAGACATTGGGAAGAATGGGGGTTTTCATTTATTCAGCACAAAAACGGTTACTGTTTCTAAAAAGAGGCAGACCTAATGTTTATCTTTTAATATGACTTGCCTTTCATACAGCTCTATCGATATTCATAGCCTGTCTTCTAAAAATTCCAATAAATAAACTTTCTCGTCTCTCTACTTGAGTAGTCCATGATTACCTCACCGATTTTATAATTGCGATTCTTTGATAGCGAGAAGCATATATAAACTTCTGAAGCAGCCAATTCAACACTACAGATTATTTACTTTTCAAAGCTTCTCAACTACAGGCTATTCTGATATGAAACTTTGTCAAGACAAGATAAACTGACTCACAACTTCATTATTTTTGTCTGCAAGAAATATTGCGTATTTGGAAACTTTGCGTCATCCGACCTGAAGACAACAAAATTTCAAATAAAAGCTGTCGAAAGCAATGCAAACACACTGGCCTTCCCAATAATTTTGCAATATTTACGAGTACGAGTGTTGCTTCCTGATACTACGGTAACTGCTAGTGATCCTTGATTAGCGATATAAAATCTTGATTGCACAAGCCAAAACCCTCAATCCCTTCTGCCAAATCAATGCACACGGCTTGTATTGTGATTTGTTATCTCAACTGCCTCAACTGTTGCCACCGCTATTTGCAAATATTTCCAAAGCAAAGCACCAGGGAACTCACTGGTCAGCTGATTGGACAGACGCGTGATGACGTCATCAAAGCCGCCCGCCTTCTGCACAGCCACCCGCAGCTCATATTCCTGTCCAGACTGCAGGGAGCCGCAGGTGGCAGACGCACTGGATGAAGACGCAGTCCAGACTTCACCTGAGCCGACTCGCTTGCAGGTGAGCTGGTACGAGACGCCAGAAGTGCTGGATGGCTGCCAAGTCACAGAGATGGCGGTCTCATTGGAGCTGTACTGAGCTGAGCTGGCGTCAATGCCGAACAGCTCTGCAATTGATGAGCATCTCTAAGGAGTTTGGTTTCTAGTGAGGGCGGTAAAATTGATTTATAAGTAATTAGCAATTCATAAGCAAATTTACAGGTATTGAGAGCAAACTAAATCTTGCCACTTACACAGTCAAGCAGCAGCTCCAAGATTGCAGATGGCGCTTAGTTTATTGATTTATTAGGCAGCAACTTATTGGGAAAATCCAGAACAGCTCGGGACTAATACCGTACCTGACTCTGTCTGTTCACTAGGCAAGTCTGTCAATCAACAAGTCTGTCTGTCAGTCAACAAAAACTTTATTTTAAACTTTATATAACTGCACGCGACTGTGTTGTCTTTAAAGTGTCCAGACCTCGAGTACTTACAGCCTGAAAATTCGCCACAGACTTGAAGAGTTTAAAATAGAAATATTGGGGTGTGGGCAAAGCCCCACATTCTTAACCACGGACAAGTTTTATCAAGAACACTGCTCGATTCATACTTCCTTTATGTAGCAGCGCCTCAGCTTAAACACAATTTGATTTGATTTTCACAGTCTACTAGCGACGTGCGCTACTTATCTCTATCAACCTGGTGTAAAGGAATAGCAAACTGTGCCGAACGGACAGGTACAATCGGACCTCGGACATTCAGATCGCCAACTCATCGGCTGCTCTGGACTCCAAAATACTACACCAGGCGGTGGGCGTCAACTCAATTTTAACTTCAATAACTGCTCCGTCGTTATTAACAATTGATTTTAAATACGCGACATCGTGACCCTTATGGTGTGACTGGAAAAAAACTAAATTGTTGTTGACATTGCTGGCCCTCAGAGTTTTGTTTTGTTGTCGAGAATACATTACATAAAATACAACCCGGAAAATTGAAAAGCTGACCCTGTGTTTTATGTCTATGGTAAAATACGTCACGGACAACACCAACGTAGGGATTTAATAAAAATTACGATTTTCGTCTATGGCAAAAAGAGCCGAAAAGTTTAGAGCTTGAAAGCTGTCTTTCCTGGGCCGGGCTGGGTGGGATCTCGAGAGACAGAAATAAGACTGCGTACAGAACCGGGGGCTTCCACTTTCGTGAAAGTTTTTGGCTGGCCTATTTTTTGCCTTGCTGTTGCATTTTGTAAAAACTCTTTTGTCTAGCAAAGGAATAAATCCAAGACGATGCGCAAATGGAAGGGCAAGACACGCAGGTGCACAAAGAGGATGCAGACTACATCCTTGACGTCCTGACCAAAATGCGGTTATGTTGACCAAGAGCAGCGCGCCGGTTGTAAAACGATAAAAGTTGGAAGCCATTAATGCGATGTGCACAGGGCTGAAGACGTTGACCGGGAAGTCGTTTGCTTAGACAACTTAAAGCAACAGGATCAGGCAAAGTGAGGCGGCAAAAGGAAAAGCTTCAAAATGAGGTGCTGGCCAACAACTAAGTTTTTTGCTATTCCGTGAGAGATTTATACTTTTATTCAAATCACCGAGATGAATATCTCTCGCAAAAATATCTCCATGAGAACAAATTTCTTCAAAACGCGCAAGAAAATCTTGCCAAGAAAATCTCGCGAGAAACTCGCAGATTTTTTCTTCTAAATGCAAGATTTTTCGCATTCCAGGCAAGAAAATAATTTTTTTTATTCAAACGGCCCATTAGCTGCATTGATGGAATTGTCTATGGTAGAAACTGGACTTTCAGTTAATGACAAGCCATTAAGCAGAGGTCAATACTGTGAAGCGATATTTCTATCAATGCAAATCAGTTTAGTTGATTGCTGCTGCTGTCACTACAACACGATATGAATTTATAGTCAGGCCAAATCTCAGCTCACAGTTCAAATTTTCAGAGTTTGCAAAATACCTCAATTAAACTTTATAGTTCTGAGCATTTCTGTATTGCAGTGCAGCTAAAATATCTCCAATATGGTAATGAAACTCACTGGTCAAAGCTGTGCCGTAGGCGTAAGCCCCAGGCGGGAACCCAGTCTTGACGGGTCTCACTGTGAAAGTGACAGAGGCTCCGGATGGCTGGCCTGTGCACACAGCGGTTGTGTCTGGCACTGTGCCAGCGCAGCTGACTTTATACTCAACTCCGACATCGGGAGAGGCCGCCCACCGGGCTCTGAAGCTCGTCTCCGTCACATCCGAGATGTGCACTGGTCCTGGGATATCGCTGAGTTCTGCAATTGTGTTGGGACTTGCTCAACTGATGTTGTGAGATTTCGCGAAACTTTAAGGTTTGGTATTTAAACAGCATTAAATTTGTAATTGATAAATTTGGAGCACCAAAAGAGCTCATCGAATAATCACATTCAGATCAGTTAGTGAGAAGAAATGCTATGAATTTATTTAGAAATCCAGGTGGCCAGGTGTGACAGCCAACGGCGCACCCGAGGCTGCGTGCATTCTGCACTGAATGACCCGCACAGTTTCATTCTCACCTGTCCTTCCAGAAAGATGGAACGCAGGGCTGAGTCTGCAGTTCTGAAGTCCTGCCTGAATTGAGAAGTTGTACTCAGTAGCCGCTGTGAGACCTCGAAATGTGAATGTCTCATCTGTAGTGTTGTGCTGCCGACTGGGACAGCTGGGGCAGTTTACTATGTAAAAGTACCCTGTGATGCCACTGTCTGGTGACTGCCAATCAACTGTTATTGATGAATTTGTGGCAGAGCGAACAGCAGCCACTGTCACAGGATCCACCTGACCCGGCACCAGTTTTCCACATGACGTGCCTTGAGCAGCCGCCTCATCACACAGCAGCAGAGCAGCTGCAGCTGCAACCAGAAGCAGCCAACAGCAGCAACTGCAGTGAAAGAGTCGTGGAATTCCAGCTGACATGCCAGAAGACATTTCTCAACATCTATGCTCACTGCTCAAAGCGACCGACTGGACCTGTTGCCTATGACACAATCAAGAATTGAGACTCTGTTTCTATTTATCTCCAGTACTTCAATAGTTTTATGCCCACATTTAAATCTACACTCTTATCAATTGTGCCCTATCAGTGGCCCGAGACCATTCTGTACAGCTTAGTTAGTTTTCAGTAAGAGTTCTTCGCTCCAAGTCTTGAAATCCTAGCCAACCTAAAGATAAGACAGACCAGCAAGACCTACAATTTTAGGTCTCTCGCTGTTTCTCCCGCTTATCTTGAGTAGCTAGGGGCGAAAGAAGTCCGCTTCTAGCAAATCTCTTGGTAGCAAGCAACAACCAACCTACGGACTAAGAAGCTTCGAAAAAGCTCTTGCAAGTTCACTGAAGCTCACGGAGCCTCTTATAACTTGAATCCTATTTTGTAAGCAAGCAAAAAGCTAACCTAAACTAATAAAATATGAATATTGTTCTTGCCATAAAACTTCTAATTCCAGGCCATTTAATAACATTTAAACTACAAAAAAGTTACTTTATAATCAGAGTACCGAATCATCAATAGGTGTTGCCTAACAATAATTACTACTAAGATGGTTAGTAGTATAAACTAGCTAGCTATATATTGCATACATGGCCTAAAAAAGAGACCATTTAAAGACAAAATAAACAAACCTAACTTATTCCTATTAAGTTTAAGTTTTAAGTAAATAACAGACAAACGAAGCAATTTTGGTTTAGCAATTTTGTTTCAACACACAAGCCAACTGATATCTTTAGTGTATTTGTTTTATATCCAAATGTTAACGCTGAATTACACATTTGTTAGTGAACACATTAGAAATTTATTTACGAAAAGAGGATTAATAATATTAAATTGAGTTTTTTAAAATATAAACTCAGTTCAAAATAAAATAGATTTGATATCTATCTAAACAGTCCTGAAGACTCCATCAACCCAGCCCTGAGACTCCATCAACCCAGCCCTGAAGACTCCATCAACCCAGCCCTAAAGATTCCATCAACCCAGCTCTGAAGACCCCATCAACCCAGCTCTGAAGATTCCATCAACCCAGCCCTAAAGATTCCATCAACCCAGCCCTGAAGACTCTATCAACCCAGCTCTGAAGATTCCATCAACCCAGCCCTGAAGATTCCATCAACCCAGCCCTGAAGATTCCATCAACCCAGCCCTGAAGATCCCATCAACCAGCCCTGAAGATTCCAACAACCCAGCCCTGAATATTCCATTAACCCAGTCCTGAAGATTCCATCAACCCAGCCCTGAAGATTCCATTAACCCAGCCCTGAAGATTTCATCAACCCAGCCCTGAAGACTCCATCAACCCAGCCCTGAAGACTCCAACAACCCAGCCCTGAAGATTCTGGCAACACAGCCCTAAAGATTCCATCAACCCAGCCCTGAAGACTCCATCAACCCAGCCCTGAAGATTCTAGCAACACAGCCCTAAAGATTCCATCAACCCAGCCCTGAAGACTCCATCAACCCAGCCCTGAAGATTCTAGCAACACAGCCCTAAAGATTCCATCAACCCAGCTCTGAAGATTCCATAAATCCAGCCCTGAAGATTCTAGCAACACAGCCCTGAAGACTTACAATGATTTCAACCCTGATGACCCAGGATTTAAGGACGACCCATTAATATTTGAACACTATTAATTAATCACAATGGGATTTATTATTAGTCTATTTACCTAACATGTAAGTAGAAAATAATATAATGTTAAGCTAAATTCTAACTTCATACACTAGGCTAAGCTACTAACAGTAATATATATTCAGACACTGCACGCGCCAAATCTACTTGCTACCAAGCAGTGGATCATTTTGACGCTGAGCCACTCTAATCTGTTGCGACACTAGAGAATGCGGAGTCTTGAAATCGTTGTCGCAATTAGCGACGCCCATGCCTAGGCCGATTCCGGTGCCAAGGACCGCAGGCCAGGGTCTGCGACGAAGGAACAGCACAGAGCATAGGATGCCGATACCAAGGCCTGACACAGTTTTAATTGCCGTGTCAGACAGGCATCGATCAGTTTTGTTGCTAATATAGTCTTCTGTTGCTTCTCCTTTGATGCTCGACATTTGCTGAGGAGATTAGGATAAATAGAATTGAATGTTGTTTAATTACATTTTTACTAACAGAAATAGTACTAACCGCGGCTAATTCTGCTTAACTTTGCAAAAAATAAAAAGACATGTTTGACAACAGACTCACAGACATCTGTAGATCTTTTTCAGATAAATTGTGGCCTGATCATTATTTAACTTTAACCCGATACTTTCAAGCTAAAAGTACACAAAAGTACACAAAAAGTACAAGCCAAGTGACCCAGCCAAGCGACCAGCAACTAAACATAGTGCAGTTCACTTGCATCGCACTAGCCTGGTGGTCACGCCACTAACCTAGACAAGTTACCCATCAAAGTGCTATGACTACATAGAAATAGGAGCATCATGGGATCTTCCTTGTGTCATATGCCATGAAGTTGTTTATAAGAGTGCTGTTAGCACAATTGGAACCTACGTATGCTGGACCCATTTCTACCCAGAAACAGATGCAAATCCTTGCACTACACTGTATCATCAAAGAGGAGACTCGCCTGTTGTTTTGTGGACATCGCAGGGCACACAGAGACAAAGCCAAAGGCAAATGAGACACTACCCCTTCGGAGCTGCTTCTGGGAGGTGCAAGACCCTTGTTCTGACTCTGATTGAAGGAGCTTTATAAAGCTGCTGTATAAAGAAATGTAATGCAATTTCAATAATATTTCGAAAGCACCAAAGAAAAAGAAATTTTTGTGAATAATCCTATTGAAAAATTGCCACATAGTTTATAAAACAGGCTATAGTAAATAATATCTATAGCAAATAACTGTTTTTCATTCCCTAGGGGTTGGAAACGGTAGGCCTATGTTTAAATGGCTTCACTGACTTTGAATAAGACAGTATTCATCTTGACTTTAGCCCTTTAGCTTAAGACTTTTTTGTCAAAAGTATCTGCCACTAAAATATGAAATATTTTACAGCTAGAAAAAATCTGAAAATGCCACATTCATCTGTTAATGTATAATCTTAAAGTTAAAAGTTGATTATGGTTATAAACAAGTTATCTTAACTCAATAAATGTCTCAAAAATAAGAGTTTTAAACAAAACAAGTTTTATATATATTGTTGATATTTATATAGTTTATATATTGATATAGTCAGGCTGCAATATCAGACTGAATAGCTGGTGTCTAGTGAAACATACTAGGTAGTTAGATGGCTTATTGATAGTCAAGCCGCTCAGCCAGTCTAGCATCAGCTTGTGAAAATTGAATTGTATTGGTGTCAATAATATTTAGTGTCAACAGTGATGAGTATTTCAGAGATAGAAAAAATAACCTCTAGCATGGTAGCAACAATAGAATATAAGTGTACACTAGATAAAACCAAACCCTAGGACAACTTTTGATAGCCTTTTAGTGAAATTATTACAACTCATTTTTAGTATATAGGATTCTCTTCTAAGAAAAAGCTAAGAAGCCAATATATTGTTATATCATAGTAGAGCTACCACTATGTATTGTATTTTATTATTTATTTCAATTTACATTTATTCCTATGTATGTAATATTCTTTTCATTGGACTTTGATTCAATCAGAGAGATCTATCAATGGTCAAATTATTTTATTAGAGGGTCCAACCAAAAAAACCACCACTTCATCACTTAGACCTATAAGAACTTATTTTTCAACCGCCTCGACTAGACCCAGCAGGTAGACTACTATAGATTAGCCAACCATAGTCTAGCCTGACTTAATAGACCCCTATAGACTCTGAGCCAAGCATAGTATACCTGTAATGCTATATTGCATGCCACTAATTCCTAACTCTAGTACAACAGGAAAGAGTACAACAGGGGGGGGGGCTCTCACAGATAAGACCCAGTCTAGGTGCTTCAATTGCCTACATCCATTCCTGCCTAACAGCTAGTCTAACTACTGCTATAGGAGCTGGAGGCCAGTTAGAAGACCAACAAAATACCAAGTGACTGTTTATAGTAAGACCTAGCTTACTAGATGATATAAAGCTTTGACTGCTGCTTATACTATAGAAATTTCAATAGTCAAAGATCACCTCTATGCCATTTTTCTATGCCAGAAGGCCATTGGCCAGCCTGCAACTAGAGCTATTCTGTATGCTAATGGCCACCCATAACTAGTGGTTGTCCCTAGCCCTGGAGCTGCCCTACCATAATACCAAGGCTAAAGCTAGCCAAACAATGATACTAGCCCAAGATGCCACAGCTAGAGCTCAATATGGTGCTTGCCTTACAAGACATAGAGGCCAAGCTGCTAGCTGCCATTGACACCTGATGCAAAGGAATGCACAATTGAAATCAATAGACTGTTTTAACTTTTTGTTAGGGCTCTCTATATATAAAGTAATTGGGCTACTAATGAAACTGATTAAACATATCATTCTATACCTAGACCTAGATCATCTAGCAAATAGACCCCTGATCCTTTTACTATACCTAATCCTCCTTGCCCCAATGCCTATTACCTTTAGCTTCATACATGCGCAACAGTCGGCCAAGTCAGCCAATCTGGCTGACCGATTTGGTGGCCAACCAAGGTAAGTCACAAAAATGCCCACCCAAATAAATACCCAAGTAGTACTAAGTAGATAATGAGGCATTTTACCTTAATAGGATAGTCATAGTTACTCCTGCTGTTCACCTAAAGTTGCGTTAATTCTGCATTAGGGTTTTTTTACATGTAAGCCACATTATTGGCCAAAAACTGTCACATTTTTTGTTAAAACTAAGTTGCATGGCCAACCAAATCTTGGAGGTGGCACATGTATGTTTAGCTTATTCCAGATACCAAAATACCTTGTCTATTATGAAGAGCCCCCCTATTATCTAGAAAAACCCTACAATAAATGGGCTTTTTCTTCTTCTTCTTTTCTCCATTTTAACTAACTCTTTAATTTTTTATATTTACTTTGCATTAGCAACATTCTACACTGTGGCTCCACAAAACCATTCCCCTTACAAGCTAGGATATACAAATATTTTTTAACCCAATAGAATACTTATTTATTCATTGTTGACCTATTAATCCATAGCCATTTCTTAAGTTTTTAGTCCTAGGGGGTATAATAACTATATACTCTTAGCTCTAAAAAAAATTGGTCTACATACATGCCCAATCTCCAAAATTTGGTTGGCCATGCAACTTAGTTTTAACAAAAATGCGACATAGTTTTTGGCCAAAAATGTCACTTATATGTAAAAAAAAACCCTAAAGTGAAATCAACACAACTTTGGGTAAATGGCAGAAGTAACTATGACTGTCTTATTAAGCCAAAATGCCTTATCAGCTACTTAGTACTATTACTTGGGTGTTTTTTCAGGTGGGCATTTTTGCAACTTACTTGGTTGGCCACTAAATCAGTCGGCCAGATTGGCCAACTTGGCTGAATTGGCCGACTGTTGCACATGTATGTTGGTCTATATATACTTTGAATGGAACAAAAGTATTATTGTTTAAGCTATAACTCTGCTAAAATAGCTATTATTCCATAATTTTACAATTAAATCAAAAATGGCCATTAACAAAATAGCTACTAAAAACTGGCTACAAGAAAAACTCACTTAAAAGTCAGACTTAAAACATTGAATGTCTGTAGGGTATGCAACAAGCCCAGGAAAATTGCAGTCAAAGCTAGAGCCTGACAGGATGATGCTTGACTACATGTTGCATGACTCTTTCGACTGCATGTTTAGACTGCATGAGGGGCATCCAAAAAGTCAAAAAGTGCAAAAATACTTTTTTCACATTACTCTTTTTAATAGTCAGCAAGAGTAACAGCAACTGGTTTATTTCATAGTGGCTTTATTTACTAATGACACAATGAAAGAATTTTGAAAATATACAAACTTTTCAAAATTTATGCCTCTTTAACTGCAGTGGGATATTTCATCTTAATATATGAACAGCAACTTGGATGCTGCATATGGAGCACCATGAAACAGTAAGTCAGTTGTCTTTCAAAAAAACTTTTCAATTTGTCACTCTCTGTTGGATGCATTTCTTCCATAGGGTAAGCATGCCATCAATGGCATCTGCATATGCTTGTCTTAGCATTTTGTGGACAAGAACCCATTGCACTTCCTGCTCAATGCAATCATAGTTGGCATGAAAACTGCCTTTCATTTTCAAATTGCCACACTAGCAGTAAGCATATGAAGCTTGTACCATAGATATAGAGAGTGATGATATGGCATACGCTAGAGATTTTTCACACAAGTTTGAATTTGCTTAATGTCTGAGATTTCAAAATTGTAGTTCAGTTTCAGTTCTTATTCATATATTGAAATGCAGTAGCCCATTGCAGTTAAGGAAGCATAACTTTTAAAGTTTATGATATTTTTGAAATGTTTTCATTGAGTTTATTAGTAAATAAAGCTGCTATGAAATAAACCAGTTGCTGTTACTCTTGCTGACTATTAAAAAGAGTAATGTGAAAAAGTCTTAAGACTATTTGGATACCCCTTATAATATCTATGCAATTTACAAACATGTTAGCACTATTTTGCATAATGATAGTATTTAATAATAAAGATGACATTTAAAAAAATTAAAACAAAATTTGACCTTTTGACATGTAGGACCCTAACTGACATTTACAACCTTTAGACCATAGTTTAGATTGTATATTAGTATATATTAGGAAAAAAGTATGGGGCTTTGTTTGTATGCCTGGGACTAAAAAATGTTTTCCTTATATAGGTCAAGGTTAAATATATTTAAAGGGGTATCATGTATACATGTACATGTCATATATGCCAAGATATATATTGATTTATGCTAAAAATGGCAAGTACTCTTGTTGTACACTAGGAAATTCTAGTATATATGTCATTCCAAACTATAGCCTTTAGACTATATATAACTAATGACTATCTTAAACAATGTGAATATATATAATATTTACTTTTATAATTGATTATATAATAGATTATATTATTGCCAAACCTTTTACCAAAACTAGTTGCCTATATAGGGAAAATTGACTTTGGTACACAATATATACCTTCCTGACTATGGTAGGCCTAGCTGTTGAATTTGATTTATATCCAATAGGCAATATTGTTCTTTAGTCCTATAATAGAAAGTTCTATTAGGCAATATGTCTCCAAATAGAACTTGCCAGATATAAATTATACAATAGGCCCTATAAAAGTTAACAGTAGGCCTAGAAATGGGATGAAATGAGATTTTTTAATTGATTTAATTCAATTCAAATATCTGACAAAACTGATTCAAATACCAAGTATAAATATTTTAGTAACAATATGCATACCTTACTGCTTGTCAATCAGCTAGTAGCCTTTGGCTAATAGGCCTGCATCTTTATTTCTTGTCCAATCAAATGCAACCAAGACCAAATGTCAACCCTACCCTTCTGAGTTTATAGGAATTAGTGCCCCAACCCATGTTCTATAAACTCAATTCTTAATGCTCCACTTCTTCTAAAGCCTCAAAGTCTCCTAAAGCCTCAATCTAACTTATTTAAGTGCAATGTGCTTACAACTGCTCAAGCACCCCTGCTTTTCTTCAAGATGTGCCATATGTTATCCCATCCTAAATTGCCTTTTTCATTTATGAGCCATAATCCTATAATCCCATAACTATGGATGCTAAAATACCAGACTTGCCCAAAACCAGGATCCCGCTATTCAATACCAGAATTTTGCCAATATTGGTTTTGAATACTAGTATTTAATAGCTTTTTTCATATTTTGGCTTTCAAATTTCAAAAAGTCAAATTTTATTGCATTTTTCCTATTATTTTCTTATTGTCTATCTTTTGAATGCATTGTAAATCATTTACTAAATTGTCATGACTTTTAAATCTAATCAATTTATGGAATAATAGTAATTGTTTGTATAGTAGTTATCAGTTTAGTAGCATTTTTACTAGCCTTACCTTATTGATTGCCTTATCATATTTGCCTTAATATAGTTATATTGTTCATTAAATAGATCATAAAAAATAATGTATCTTTTACTCATAGTTTTAATTCTATTTTTCCTTATTAATTGGTTAAATATGTTGCTTTGCTTTATTATGCTTACTAAATATATACTATTGCTTAAATTTTATTAATAATTGCCTGCCATATTTAGTAAAATTATGATAAATATGAGCTAATATACTGTGAGAAAGAACAACTTGTGCTTGACTGCCCTGTTCTGGCGATTGCTATTAGGCCTTAGCACTAATCATAGTCTAAAAATAGCAACTGAGTCAGCCTTGTTCATTTAGAAACATACAGTCTTTTCTCTATTTCCCCTTTTCCTCTACAAAGAGTGTATAGCTCCTCCCTCCTAATTTTGGAGGTTGCTCATGTATGGACCCAAAAATCTAAAAAGCTGAAGCTAAAGCATTATTTTATTTCTAGGAAAATGCAATTTAAACAAAAAATTGCAAATTTGTAAAAATACAGACATAATTTTAGACCAATACTGGACATGGACCCTAATACCAGTATTGGTAATACTAAAAAAGGCCCAAAACTGATATTTCTCAATACTGGCCTAGCTGGCCACTTTGTGGGAGCGCATCGCAGAGTTTCTTCAGAAACGTGGTGAGAAATTCTGCCGGTAGGACTACCCAAGCTACGACCGGGTTGCAGACAAAATCCATCCAAGAGGCAGGTACAATGGCGTAACTGCTTGAGGGCTGGCTGCAAGTACCTGCGGGTTTGGCGGCTCACTTGGCTGCAACCTCAATTGGGGCAGACATTGGAGACCTGTGGCTCCTTCACAAGAAGGTGTGGTACCTTCCTAGGGGCCAGAAAGATGCAGATTATGCAGCACTTTTCAAATTTGTACTTTTGTTCCCTACTGTAGTTCCGTGGCACCAGAAAAGTATACTGAAAGTACATGTGAAAAATATAAAGCCTTTCATTTTTAACAGGACATTAAGGCCAAGATCAAGGAGCTGGCGGCTTCCTTCCATTGCTCTTTTGTCATCCGGATCAGGCGGTGCATGCAACCATGCCTTGTTGACTGCTTTGTCCTGGACACTGAGCGTGCCATACGCCTTCTGTCGGCCTCATTGGGCATGCGCAGGTTGGATGTGGATTGGTTTGCGCAGGAAGCCGTAAACCTGACACAAGCAGCTGTCATGCATAAGCATCTGCACGACCTCAATCTAATAATATTGGGCAAGCTTGCCTCAGGCTTCGTTGAGACAGTCAAACACATAAGTTCAAAGTTTAAGTACCAAGTGAATTGAATTTTTTGGGAAGGGGGATAAAGTATTCATGATCTTACTGTCAGAAGTTGATTATAACGTTACAAAATAGCATAAATGTAACAATTTCTAGGTGCTTCTTTTGGGCAAAGGGTGTCAAACCTGGCTGCAGCCGCCCATCACTGGCAGCATTGCGCACTTTTTGATTACACTACCACAATATCCTGCTAAGCTGGCACTATGGATTATAGGCATCACAATTTCTGGCATCAATTTCACGGCAACAGTGGACAAGGCGGCGCTCTACCGGTCATTCTACACAGAGCCCACTGTCTACCAGCATGCCGGCCAGCAGGTTTGCACACTGCTGGATTTTGCGCTACATTGCTCTGGCACTGGTAAGAAACACATTCCATACCAACCTAATCATAGCCACTTTGCAGCCACTAAAATGCTATTTGACAAAGCATTTACAGTTGTCTTACTACCCTGCCTTCCTCCATCAAAGGCCATCATTGAGTCATTCTACTTGACAATATGCTCTCAACAGAAGCATGGTGGCCAGAAGAATGAAATGCTAGAGTGGCAGATGAAGCTTTGCTGGATGCTACCTGCCATGGATAACAATGCCGGCAAGCATTTTGTAAAGCAGGTGGTTAAGGTGTTTTACACCGGTGATGAGGTGCGTGGCATACAGGCGCACCATGTGCCCTTTTTTGGGCCATTTAGCTGGGCAAAAAATTTAGGGACCAGCAGCATCATTTCTGGTTGCAGGTTCCTTTCACCTCGTTGCCCATCATACGTTAGGTTGTTCTCCAATGCCGACGATGCTGACGATGTTGATGATGAGTAGTGGCAGTGCTACCTGCTCCACCTGCCCATCTACAGCCTACCTACCTGCCGGCTGCCTCAACATTCAACACAAAAGGGACCCAAAATTTGAGTTAGAATTTGGTGTAGCGTTGCAATTTTTTCCAGCATACATATCATGTGCAACATTTTTTTTCTGACATAAACTTGAATTTATGGCGTAGGGGGTCATTTTTTCTGGTGTACCATGTAGTAGATTCGAGAGTGTAGATACTAGGATCCTGGTATTAGCATCTCTACCTACAACCCCTAAAACTCTTAACTGTTCAAATGCAAACTTTTTAGTCCAAGATTCCCTAATTCCTTCCTTTCATTTATGCTATACTCCAGATCATGTAATATATGCCCAAAAATTTAGGCATGTATTGACCTTGCATGCCAAAAGTAGGGCCTAGACATGCATAGTTGGCATGCATCACTCTTAAGAAAATAGTGTGCATGCACACTTAGCATGCACTTTATAAAATCATATGGAATAGTCATTAAAAAAAGATAAAAAATTCATTTTAAAGCATAAATTTCAAGCTTTTGTTAGTTTTTTAAGCTTGTAATAAAGCATTTGAACATATCTTCACATAGGCCTATATCAATTTTCTACTATAAATGATATCACCAAAAAAGTAGAAAAATTAACCAAATTTAAATTATTTGCCAAAAAGGGTTTATTACACAATTTAAAAAGGTCATTTATTGTTGCAATACCAACATAGTTTGGAGAGGCAATGGCTAGAGTTCTGGCACTGGAACCCATTTTCTAATGGCTACGGATCTGGCAATGCCATTATAATATAGATGGAACATTATATTTTTCTTTCTACAGGTGGCTGATATTGAGATTTTGTTCTAGATTAAAATTTAAGACGATATGATAAGATTCGGGACAAGATGCTTCTAATATTCAGACTTCTTAAGATATGTTCTTAGCAGTCTTTATATGCTTCTATATGGCACTGCCGGATCCCTAGCTGTTAGAAAACGGGTTCCAGTGCCAGAACTCTAGCCATTGCTGTTTGGAGAATAGGTATCACGGGTATGCACTCAATTTTTTGGTGCACTGTGCATTTGTAATTATTAGATTTTTGATCAGGCATGCACCTAGCATGATCTGGACTATGACATTTATGAGCTACAATATCTATAGGCCTTAGGCCTAGTCATTTTTATTGAGATTGAGATTCAACACGTTTATTTTTTGCATAAAAGAACAACCATCAACACTATCCTATACTTGGGTTATGACAATAGGTAAGTGTAGCTGAAAAGAAAGGATAATAGTTGAAAATAAAGTTAAAGTTAAAATGTAGAGTTAAAGATAAAGTTAAAGTTAAATGTAGGCATGCATACCCATTTCTATATTACTTTAATGGATTAAAAATTAACTGCAAGCACCTATCACTGTTAAGCTGGCGCGGAAAGTTTCTAAGAAAGCATTTACGCTCGTTAATTTCCGCGGACTTCAGCATGATAATAATCTTTATACATTAAGAAAATTGTAAGAATTAGTCAATCTAAAACTAGATTTGTCGCAAAACACTTTTCATTACTAGCGCATTAACAACCTACTCACAGTAGACAACTAAGCCTAATTGTGTGACCGGATTGTACATGTGTGATATGTGCCATACAATTTATGTGCCATACAATAATTCAGGCAAACATGTCAGTACATGTACTTGTCAAGGACAGGTTGCGTCTCAAGGAGTTCTGGGTATCTCCTTAGTCCAAGTACATGTTGCCTCAACTGTTTTTTTGTGTTTGTGTTTACAATCACGGCCAATAAAAAGTTACAGTGCTATGTAAGACAATGCACCCTTAATTTCCTTGTTAAGCCTGTTTGGATCTTATGGCATGTAGTTGCCGATGAAATTTGACTGCCGAAAATTTGGGATATTCGGTGTGTGTGACGTTGCCAACTTCAGTAGCCCCGCCAAGGGCCGTTTTGACATACGGTACCAACTTTAAAACATTACCAGTTCCGTATTCTCACGTTTACTGTAAGTAGTGCCCTAAGTTGCGGCCTTTATTTATCTTGCCGCTGAATTGCCAAGTGCTACCGCTACAAATCTACTCCGCCATTGTTGAGTTCACCATCCTTTTGGGAACCTGCAACTAAGAACGTCACAGTGTGCTTGATTTTTTTGCTTCAGTTTTGTTGAAAAAAACGATGAAAAAATACAAACAAACAAACTATACACGCATACGCTGTAAGAGCCAGTCAAGCGTGATCGCCAACTTCACAGGGCGCTTTTCGGGGCCTGGGCGCAAACTAAGCCGCACCTCCGGCAGTGTTCAGGGCGCCGGCATCAGCCAGCAGGCAGTCGACGAAACGCCGAGTGTGCGTCTGTTCCCGCCGGTAGGGTGCCCGTAGCGTCAGCAGCAGCGCACCTCATGCACCGATTGCGGGCAGTTACTACGACTCGTTTGTATGATGGCTTGCCAGCTGGAGTTTCCGAAGGCGCAACAGTTGGCTGTGACAGACAGGCTGGTGCGGCGATAGAGTGCCGCATTTGGTGACTCGCTCGTAGCCAAATTTTGCTTAGCCGCATCGACCTGCTGTTCAAGTGAACCCTCCAGCGTCCAGGTCTCAGCGTTGTACATGTACAACAGGACGGTATCGATCACCGCTGAAACAGCGAGGCCTCCCCCTTTGGCGGTTACATGGCCTCTGCACGGAGACGTCGTCAGGCACCAGAACTGCTGACAGTGCTGCAACTTCGTCACCTGCCCGTCAGCTCCTCGGCAGAAACTTCCAGCCTCGATGTCATCCGGCACGCAGAGCACGATCGACGTGGGCTACACTGAAACTCTTCCTTCTCCCGGCAAAGGTGGCTGCGATTGTCGGACGTCGACCCGTAGTAGCCGTGTCCATTCAGCGCTCCAACACGCTCTACGGCCTCGTTGGTCCGCCGATGTGTACCAGAGGGTCCAACCAGCGCCCAGGTCCTCACAATGAAAACCCGGGTCGGCCCTGATGGACACCTCTTACAGCGAGAAGACACATCGCATCTAGGGAAGCAGACCTCTCCGCATGTACCGCGAGTTTGCAGGATTTTCATATAGTTTGCGAAAATTTGTGAACGTGAAAATTAATCTGGACAACATAAAAAACTGAGGAAATGTATCAGCATTCTTTTAACACAATTTAGAGCCAGAAAATGCGCGTCAAGGCTGCAAGCTGCGTAAATTATAATTTGCCCTTTAAGTCCTTACTTCATCACTAATGTCATCTTACATGTAAGTAGCTGCTTCAATAAATGATGTTACAGCTGCCCGGCCCTGCAAAAATTCTGATGATAATATCGATGTCCCTTTGTGTACATTTTCACCCATGCATGCTCGATCCCAATCGTAGATATCTATAGGTCCCTACTCCCAACGGCTCATTCGAAGACTCATTCCCTACGCCCCTATCCTTCCCTACACCCAACCTGAACCTTCGAAACCATCAATCAAAAACTCCCCCATTCCCGCAAGGCTAGTTTTTCTTCCAGTCATGTGACCTCCCGATTTTAATTTTCTCCTAAGCCGCGATCCACCCCATTTTAGTATTCAATCACAGCAAGGCTATAGACAGGTGATTTCTCTCGAACGCTAGGCAATGTAGGCTTAGCCCGGGCAGCTCATGATTCGTGATTATAGCTCTATAGTATACATATGAGCGGTTTGTTTTCAATTCCTCCTAACCTATGGCCACCCAAACTTCAACCAAGAGATCAAAGCCCAGAGCATCAACGGTCGTTTACGTCAGCAACATCATCCTTCAGGCATCAGCCTGAACTACCTGGATCTATCCAGCGCCGAGTGACCTCACCTGCCTGCCGTGTCAAATCAAGGTATTCGGATCATCATTTCAGGAGACGTAAAAGTGAAACTGCAATTCAATCAATGTAAGGAACTAATACATTGCCATTAATATGCTATGCGTAAGTAAAAATATGGATACTTAATATAGGCCAGGAAACGTAGTCATTAGCGTCATCTTGATTGTCGCACAACACCGCAGTTCCAGGGGAAATCATTTTTTAGGAAAGTCAAGTGATTCCACTCACCAGACGAAAGAGTTCCCTCAGTCCCTGAGCTTTGCCCGTAGGCTGCTGGGAGTCTGTCTTCTTTGCTTGAGTTTCCCTAGGGTAGGGTGTACTTTTGTGCAGGTGACTGGTCCCACTGTGCGGGTGAATGTGGCCGCTAGTGCAGCATACGGGATCCCTTGGCCACTCCGACACACCACAAGCTATCAAACTTCAGTCAGCCAAGGTCTTGGTCTTAGATAGCATGGCCTTGCACCCGCTGTACACATCAGTGCCAGAGCAACCCGAAGTTGTTGACGCCAGCAGAGACATAGCGCACGACAGGGGCGTCGCGTAGGGGGCATGGGGGCATGTCAATGTTTTGTTTTGTTTTAGAAAGCAATAATTTTTCTTCAAGGCGCCAAGGTATAGCGACTCTGTTGGCGCCAAAATCAATCGAGAGCCTGCCTGCGGCGCCAGAATGAGTGCCTACCTGCGGCCCCAAAATGAATGCCTGTCTGCGGCGCCAGAATGAGTGCCTACCTGCGGCGCCAGATTGAATGCCTACCTGCGGCGCCAGAATGAGTGCCTGCCTGCGGCGCCAAAATGAGTGCCTGTCTGCGGCGCCAGAATGAGTGCCTACCTGCGGCGCCAGATTGAATGCCTACCTGCGGCGCCAGAATGAATGCCTACCTGCGGCGCCAGATTGAATGCCTGCCTGCGGCGCCAAAATGAGTGCCTGTCTGCAGCGCTAGAATGAGTGCCTGCCTGCGGGGCCAGAATGAGTGCCTACCTGCGGCGCCAGAATGAGTGCCTGCCTGCGGCGCCAAAATGAGTGCCTACCTGCGGCGCCAGAATGAGTGCCTGCCTGCGGCGCCAAAATGAGTGCCTGTCTGCAGCGCTAGAATGAGTGCCTACCTGCGGCGCCAGATTGAATGCCTACCTGCGGCGCCAGAATGAATGCCTACCTGCGGCGCCAGATTGAATGCCTGCCTGCGGCGCCAAAATGAGTGCCTGTCTGCAGCGCTAGAATGAGTGCCTGCCTGCGGGGCCAGAATGAGTGCCTACCTGCGGCGCCAGAATGAGTGCCTGCCTGCGGCGCCAAAATGAGTGCCTACCTGCGGCGCCAGAATGAGTGCCTGCCTGCGGCGCCAAAATGAGTGCCTGTCTGCAGCGCTAGAATGAGTGCCTACCTGCGGGGCCAGAATGAGTGCCTACCTGCGGCGCCAGAATGAGTGCCTGCCTGCGGCGCCAGATTGAATGCCTACCTGCGGCGCCAGAATGAGTGCCTGCCTGCGGCGCCAAAATGAGTGCCTGCCTGCGGCGCCAAAATGAGTGCCTGTCTGCAGCGCTAGAATGAGTGCCTGCCTGCGGGGCCAGAATGAGTGCCTACCTGCGGCGCCAGAATGAGTGCCTGCCTGCGGGGCCAGAATGAGTGCCTACCTGCGGCGCCAGAATGAGTGCCTGCCTGCGGCGCCAAAATGAGTGCCTACCTGCGGCGCCAGAATGAGTGCCTGCCTGCGGCGCCAAAATGAGTGCCTGTCTGCAGCGCTAGAATGAGTGCCTACCTGCGGCGCCAGATTGAATGCCTACCTGCGGCGCCAGAATGAATGCCTACCTGCGGCGCCAGATTGAATGCCTGCCTGCGGCGCCAAAATGAGTGCCTGTCTGCAGCGCTAGAATGAGTGCCTGCCTGCGGGGCCAGAATGAGTGCCTACCTGCGGCGCCAAAATGAGTGCCTACCTGCGGCGCCAGAATGAGTGCCTGCCTGCGGCGCCAAAATGAGTGCCTGTCTGCAGCGCTAGAATGAGTGCCTACCTGCGGGGCCAGAATGAGTGCCTACCTGCGGCGCCAGAATGAGTGCCTGCCTGCGGCGCCAGATTGAATGCCTACCTGCGGCGCCAGAATGAGTGCCTGCCTGCGGCGCCAAAATGAGTGCCTACCTGCGGCGCCAGAATGAGTGCCTGTCTGCGGCGCCAGAATGAGTGCCTGTCTGCGGCGCCAAAACGAGTGTCTGCGGCGCCAAAATGAGTGCCTGCGGCGCCAAAATAAGTGTCTGCCTGCGGTGCCAATACATGTGTAAGTGACTGCCTGCGGCGCCAAAACGAATGTCTGCGGCGCAATAATGATTGCTAAAAGCACTGATTACCGAAGTAATTTAGGAATTTAGTCATGTAAAATTCTTGGCTAAGTCCGCCCCTAACCATCATAAAATCCATGGCGACGCCCCTGAAGCACAGGTTGCAATGTAAAATCATCCCAAAGTTCTTACCTATAAAGTCGTAGTTTAAATTCAAAAAGCTCAGAGAGATTTGAATGAGAGTTGACGAAGCCTCTTAGGATTTATTAAATATAATTAACTATCGCTAATGGTAAATTACTGGGAATAAAAGGGAGGGGCAGAGAGCGAGTGAAAAGTATGTCATACATGCTGTACAATAGCAACCCTGAAACCCTGCAATACTCTCTACAATTCTCCTCAGGGGAAAGATCGATTACAAATAATTCGAAGGTAAATAAAAACAATGAGATATATGAGGCAACACACTGGGGGCAACACACTGGGGGCAACACACTGGGGGGCAACACACTGGGGGCAACACACTGGGGGCAACACACTGGGGGCAACACACTGGGGGCAACACACTGGGGGCAACACACTGGGGGCAACACACTGGGGGCAACACACTGGGGGCAACACACTGGGGGGCAACACACTGGGGGCAACACACTGGGAGCAACACACTGGGGGCAACACACTGGGGGCAACACACTGGGGGCAACACACTGGGGGCAACACACTGGGGGCAACACACTGGGGGCAACACACTGGGGGCAACACACTGGGGGCAACACACTGGGGGCAACACACTGGGGGCAACACACTGGGGGCAACACACTGCGGGCAACACACTGCGGGCAACACACTGGGGGCAACACACTGCGGGCAACACACTGGGGGGCAACACACTGGGGGCAACACACTGCGGGCAACACACTGGGGGCAACACACTGCGGGCAACACACTGGGGGCAACACACTAGGGGGCAACACACGGGGGGCAACACACTGGGGCAACACACTGGGGGCAACACACTGGGGGCAACACACTGGGGCAACACACTGGGGGCAACACACGGGGGGCAACACACTGGGGGGCAACACACTGGGGGCAACACACTGGGGGCAACACACTGGGGGCAACACACTGGGGGCAACACACTGGGGGCAACACACTGGGGGCAACACACTGGGGGCAACACACTGGGGGCAACACACTGGGGGGCAACACACTGGGGGCAACACACTGGGGGGCAACACACTGGGGGCAACACACTGGGGGGCAACACACTGGGGCAACACACTGCGGGCAACACACTGGGGGCAACACACTGCGGGCAACACACTGGGGGGCAACACACTGGGGGCAACACACTGCGGGCAACACACTGCGGGCAACACACTGGGGGCAACACACTGGGGGCAACACACTGGGGGCAACACACTGGGGGCAACACACTGGGGGGCAACACACTGGGGGCAACACACTGCGGGCAACACACTGCGGGCAACACACTGGGGCAACACACTGCGGGCAACACACTGGGGGCAACACACTGGGGGCAACACACTGCGGGCAACACACTGGGGGCAACACACTGCGGGCAACACACTGGGGGCAACACACTAGGGGGCAACACACGGGGGGCAACACACTGGGGGCAACACACTGGGGGAAAACACTGGGGGCAACACGTTGGGGGGCAACACATTGGGGGGGGCAACACACTGGGGGCAACACACACTGGGGGCAGCACATTGGGGGCAACACACACTGGGGGCAACACACTGGGGGCAACACACTGGGGGCAACACACTGGGGGCAACACACTGGGGGCAACACACTGGGGGTAACATTGGGGGGGCGCCTTGCAAAGGGTGCCATACGAGGGGCGTTGCAATGGTCGCTAGCTGTGCTTCGGAGGTGAGGGGGCGGCAGTTTCCTTTGCACTAATTGTGCTGAGAAGGTGCCACCTCTATACCTGTACTCTGACAAGTTTTCTAAATCAACAAGCAAACTTGAGCGGAAAATGTTGGAACTAATTAGATTAACAAAATCCTTAGATTTGCTATTTTTCTCTTGTTTGCGATGCAATATTTAAAAAAACAAACAAAACGGATATGCATGCCTTATCAATTCTGAACTGAATACATTTAGGCATGCCGCAAAAGAAGACTCAAAATTTTCAAATGAACTCAGCTAACCAGTGAAATACTGTATGGACTCATCCGGGTCCAGATAAAAAACACGAGCTCGATAAGAACAGTTTTTTTCGAAATTTCTTGACTTTATGAGTACTGAGTCCTGACTCTTTTTCCAGCTAGATTTTCTATTTAATCTACATGTACTCATACATATATACGGGTTTGTCTGTACAAATCGTACGCTTCGCTACACAAGGCAAGGCCTATAGCCATAGGTTGCATGATACAGTAGAAAACTACAGATAAGAGCGAGCTCATGGTAAACGAGTGAGTTACGAATAGTCTGATAAAGCATTAGTCATGGGTAATCATTAATCGCCTATAAATAGTACTGAAAGTCGAGCTGAAAAAATAAGTTTTCAAAGCAAGCCATACATCTACTGACTGAATATACCTTAACTACCCGGTAGAGTTTTAAAAACGAATTAAACAAAACTACTAAATGAGTTCTCAAGCAGACAGAGGTCGGTCTCTCTTCTGCTTCTACAGGCTGCTTCTGGTTGCTGCTGCAGCTGCTCTACTGCTGTGCGATGAGGCGGCTGCTCAAGGCACGTCGTGTGGAAAACTGTTGCCGGGTCAGGTGGATCCTGTGACAGTGGCTGCTGTTCGCTCTGCCACAAATTCATCAATAACAGTTGATTGGCTGCCACCAGACCGTGGCATCACAGGGTACTTTTACACACTGAGCTGCCCCAGCTGTCCCACTCAGCAGCACAACACTACAGATGAGACATTCACATTTCGAGATCTCAACGGAGCTACTGAGTACAGCTTTTCCATTCAGGCTGGACTTCGGAACTGCAGACTCAGCCCTGCATTCCATCTTTCTGGAATTACATGTGAGAATGAAAACTGTGCGGGTCATTCAGTGCAAAATGCACGCAGCCTCGGGTGCGCCATTGGCTGCCACACCTGGCCACCTGGATTTCTGAATAAATTCATTTTGAATTTTGACTCTAACTAATCTTAATTTGATTATTAGATGATTCAGTTACTATTAAAAATAAAAATTGTTGCTAATTTAATACTGCTTAAGTACCAAACCTCGCGAAACTTTAAAACATCAGTTTAGCAAGTCCCAACACAATTGCAGATCTCAACAAAGTCCCAGGACGAGTGCACATCTCGGATGTGACGGAGACGAGCTTCAGAGCCCGGTGGGCGGCCTCTCCCGATGTCGGAGTCGAGTATGAAGTCAGCTGCGCTGGCAGAGTGCCAGACACAACCGCTGTGTGCACAGGCCAGCCATCCGGAGCCTCTGTCACTGTCACAGTGAGACCCGTCAAGACTGGGTTCCCGCCTGCACCTTTCATTCATGGCACAGCTTTGACCAGTGAGCTCCAAAAATATTAATTACCTTTTAATGATATGTTTTATAAAGTATTTACAACACTCAGTCATCCATGTGTGACCTCTAGGCTTCTTTGGTTGATATTAAATCACTAGAGGAGTTTATCAGCCTTTTGAAAATAAATCGTAAGTGCACTCAGTCCAGTGTCACTCAGCCAATCCATCTGACGAGTGATATAGAGCTCATTAAATGATTGCAGCTGCTCTCATGAGGTTGCTTTGATGTGGTCTATTGGGTCCGTTTCATTGCAGAGCTGTTGGCATCGACGCCAGCTCCAATCGATGTGGTTTCCTTTATTTGCACCGCTGTGAATCAGAGACACCAATTCGTTGCACATTGAACTCTCACCTTTCCCAAATGGTTTTTTGTGCATTTTGCCTTCCACGCATGCCTTACAAAATGAGATGCCGTCAGCCTGCACGCTGCTTTTATCCATTGCGATTCCTTCGACTATGCTTCCTCGAAACAGTGACTCGAAACGAAACAGTTTTGTTTGTTTGTTAAACGAAAGGGTCCTAAGGGGGACCCGCGGATCAGCCACATGGAAGTGCTCTGCCGCGAGGGGCACTGCCAGGGGCACAGCATTAGCTGTTTTTAGAGCCCGAGATACCCCGAAGAGATGGAGATTTGGCCCGGCATAAAGCGCGGGAGGGCGAAGTTGACCCAAGCCTACGGTACAAGACACCGCCAAACCAACAGTGGAATCAGGGACGGTGCTAGGACCGAGTCCACCCAGGCTACCCCCCCCCCCAGCAGACAAGTCCTCGGGAGTGCGCGTAAAACAGAATTGGATATATACTACTTAAAGCCGTCCAAGAGCGGGGAAACCCAGAAGTCTTGGAAAGGGCTAACTATTGGAGCGAGTCTGGAAGGCTTGTATCCGAGGGGGAGACTCTAGGCGGATATCGCAACACCTCTATTGCTACCAACCCAAGGGCATCGCCTATCCAGCTCATTATTGGGGGCCAGGCCAAGGGGTCGGGAAGAGGCACCAGGGGCAAGATGACACCGGACTCAGCCGGTTGTCCCCGGTACGGGACGAACATCCTTCCCAGGACACCAATCCACTGTCAGGATGAGAGCCAGAGACACGCGGGCAGGGACCGTCAGCAGGAGCCAGTAGATGGACCCAAGGACAGAGCAGGGTGGACCGGGCAGTGGGCAGAGCTCATTACTCCGAAAGATTGGATGGCTACATAGGCCGGGGTTAGATAAAACCAATACTGTAATAGGACTAAAACATAACTGGAGGAGCACCTGAACCCACGCAGGCCTCCAAAAAGGGCTCAGCCTCAGGGCTGGCAGTCTACTGGGTCTACCGTGCACCTTTGTAAATTGGTCATTTTCTTTCCTGCAGGGCGGGTACGACCGGGGGGCTCAGTTCCGTCCTAGCCACACTGCAGTCCAGAGTACCTACTCACTCCGGGCACCCCCCCCCCCTAAACCAAGGCCGAGGGCCGAAATTCTATTGGTTAGAAAAAAGAATAGGGTTTATTTTTAGCATGGGCACAGCCCCTCCGGGGCGGACCCTTAGTTATTGGGCTAGCCGAAGCTAGGCCAATCGGATTGCGCACAACCCTTAGACGAGCTACCAGAGAGGCAACCAGGGTAAAAACAGTCAGAGACCGTCTTTACAGTGATTTCAGAGCTTGCTCTCCATTAGCAGTCGCTGCTCCATTAGCTACGGTGAATTCTTCGAGTTAGTAAAGCCTTCCAATTTTCATGACGTCTCCAGCAACATTTCCACTTTTGTCTACAATTTTATACAGTTTTGAAAACTGCACATTAAAGTTTTTTTCTTGTAGCTGCTAATACTGAGAACAAGTTTTGGTTTAACTAGCTAACATTATATCACACCACAGACCACACGACATGAAATAAATTATTGATTCGAAATGCTCACTGATTTTGAGAAACACTTATATTTCTATACTTGCTATAAAACAAACATTTGCAGTCATTAGATATTTATCAGGCAGGCATGTCCCGGTGTAAAATGATAATAAGACAAAAATTGGGACTTTAAAGTCAGGAGCTGCCCACCCACCTCGCTACCGCAGAGCTCTTCCCGATTGACGCCAGCTTAGTGAGTTTAAGCGTCAGGGAGACTTCCATCCACCTGACTTGGGCGGCGTCCATCACTGAAGGAGTTCTGTACCGGGTGACCTGCAGGCGAGTCAGCACAGAGAATTCAACATCTCTGCCTCCATCAAAGTATCTGAGTGCCACCTTCAGCAATGTGCAGTCAGGAGAGGCCTATAACCTGAGTGTGGCTGTCACTAAGAAGGGCGGCTTCCATGAAGTTGTCACCTGGCTGCCAATCCAGCTGACCAGTGAGTTGGAGCTCAGTAAATCATTGCAGCTTCTCTCATATGAGGCACAGCTCGCTTCTATTGGGTCCGTTTCATTGCAGAGCTGTTCGGCATTGACCCCAGCTCAGCTCAGTACAGCTCCAATGAGACCGCCATCTCCGTGACTTGGCAGCCATCCAGCACTTCTGGCGTCTCGTACCAGCTCACCTGCAAGCGAGTCGGCTCAGGTGAAGTCTCGACCGCGTCTTCACCCACTCCGTCTGCCACCTGCGGCTCCCTGCAGTCTGGACAGGAATATGAGCTGCGGGTGGCTGTGAAGAAGGCAGGCGGCTTTGATGACGTCATCACGGCTTTATCAAATCAGCTGACCAGTGAGTGCTCGGCTGCTGCGGTGCCACCGGTTTTCCTGCATGCATCTTATTAAACAATATTTACCTGAGCATAATCATTGATGCAGATAAATACTCGAAGGGCAGAGCAGTTGTGGCAAACGTTTTTGACTTCCACAATGTCGAAATTTTTAACTTGTCGGAATTATATCACATATCAGTGACTGACTGACTGAGTTTCCTTGACTTCTTACTCTTCTTCTTACTTCTGACTCAGTAAATTGATTGCAGGCCTTCTTAAAAGCGACTGATATTTGCAGTCATTATAAATTTATCAGGCAGTAGGAGGTCTCTGTATCGGATGATAATTTTGGCAAAAATTTGGGACTATAAGTCAGGGGCTGCCCTACCCACAGATGGAAACAGAGGTTCATGTGCGACAGCAGACTGGCTGCAATTCAATGGCTTCTGCTACCTCCTGGTCAAGGGATCCAACGGACGAAACCTCACAGCGGCAGTTTCTGACTGTCAGAGACGAGACCCGTCTGCTCACCTGCTGTGGATCACATCTCAGTCGGAGATGAACTGGGTGATGGACTACTCAGCAAGGAACTGGAGACTCAGAGAAGACTACAGAGCTCAGTGCAGAGACTGCAGGTTTCAAGGAGACGCGGCGTGGACCGGACTGTACAGAGACGAGGCAGACGGAGGGAAGTTCAAGTGGCTCAGAGACAACTCCGGCATCAACGTCAGCGTGTGAGCTCTGGTTGCAGGTGGCCTGGGACACTCTGGGAAGCTACTGGGACATACCAGTCCTATTCAGTTAGCGACTATTCAGTTATTCCCTACGAGTAGCTGCAGTTGAGACATTTGATTTGTTTCGCGTTTTTGAAAGCTACGAAAGCTGAACTTTATTCATCAAGGCATGGATAGGTTTGGGAAGTCAGGTATTCGTTGCCTTCAAAAGTTGCCTTCCTCATCTAAGGAGCGCCAGCACCAGGGGCTTTAGCACCAGGGGCTTTAGCAACAGGGGCTTTAGCAACAGGGGCTTCAGCACCAGGGGCTTTAGCACCAGGGGCTTTAGCACCAGGGGCTTTAGCACCAGGGGCTTTAGCACCAGGGGCTTTAGCACCAGGGGCTTTAGCACCAGGGGCTTTAGCACCAGGGGCTTTAGCACCAGGGGCTTTAGCACCAGGGGCTTTAGCACCAGGGGCTTTAGCACCAGGGGCTTTAGCACCAGGGGCTTTAGCACCAGGGGCTTTAGCACCAGGGGCTTTAGCACCAGGGGCTTTAGCACCAGGGGCTTTAGCACCAGGGGCTTTAGCACCAGGGGCTTTAGCACCAGGGGCTTTAGCACCAGGGGCTTTAGCACCAGGGGCTTTAGCACCAGGGGCTTTAGCACCAGGGGCTTTAGCACCAGGGGCTTTAGCACCAGGGGCTTTAGCACCAGGGGCTTTAGCACCAGGGGCTTTAGCAACAGGGGCTTTAGCAACAGGGGCTTCAGCACCAGGGGCTTTAGCACCAGGGGCTTTAGCACCAGGGGCTTTAGCACCAGGGGCTTTAGCACCAGGGGCTTTAGCACCAGGGGCTTTAGCACCAGGGGCTTTAGCACCAGGGGCTTTAGCACCAGGGGCTTTAGCACCAGGGGCTTTAGCACCAGGGGCTTTAGCACCAGGGGCTTTAGCACCAGGGGCTTTAGCACCAGGGGCTTTAGCACCAGGGGCTTTAGCACCAGGGGCTTTAGCACCAGGGGCTTTAGCACCAGGGGCTTTAGCACCAGGGGCTTTAGCACCAGGGGCTTTAGCACCAGGGGCTTTAGCACCAGGGGCTTTAGCACCAGGGGCTTTAGCACCAGGGGCTTTAGCACCAGGGGCTTTAGCACCAGGGGCTTTAGCACCAGGGGCTTTAGCACCAGGGGCTTTAGCACCAGGGGCTTTAGCACCAGGGGCTTTAGCACCAGGGGCTTTAGCACCAGGGGCTTTAGCACCAGGGGCTTTAGCACCAGGGGCTTTAGCACCAGGGGCTTTAGCACCAGGGGCTTTAGCACCAGGGGCTTTAGCACCAGGGGCTTTAGCACCAGGGGCTTTAGCACCAGGGGCTTTAGCACCAGGGGCTTTAGCACCAGGGGCTTTAGCACCAGGGGCTTTAGCACCAGGGGCTTTAGCACCAGGGGCTTTAGCACCAGGGGCTTTAGCACCAGGGGCTTTAGCACCAGGGGCTTTAGCACCAGGGGCTTTAGCACCAGGGGCTTTAGCACCAGGGGCTTTAGCACCAGGGGCTTTAGCACCAGGGGCTTTAGCACCAGGGGCTTTAGCACCAGGGGCTTTAGCACCAGGGGCTTTAGCACCAGGGGCTTTAGCACCAGGGGCTTTAGCACCAGGGGCTTTAGCACCAGGGGCGCCAGAACCATAGGCCCCATTTCCCTGAAGTGGGATTGTGAGGCAGCCCCATCCCTTCCGGCCGAAACCCAAATCCGTGTGACATGAATTCAAACACTCTCTTCTGTCATAGTTGGGTCATACGCCTTACATGTGAATGCTTCACGATTGACTAAAGCGTGATTTCCATTCCTGCCGGCACTGCAGAAGCTGGCTTGTCGGTCCCAGCCGCCCGCCCATGAACTTCGGCTTGCTGGTCGACGCCGAGACCCGTCTGCTGTGGCGCACCTACCAGCCTGAGGCGCGCCATTTTCACTTTTGCAAGGCGCCAGTGCGAGTCCAGCAGCCGGAGACAGCTAAGAATGATGCAGCTGATGCTGCTCAAGAGAAAACCGTCAGGACCAGATGTCCATCAGCCGCCTGGTCGCCGATTTCCAGAGGTCCCGGTGCCAGCCTACAGATGTGCTACACGAAAATCTATCCAGGAAGTTTTCCTCAAGCTCGAGAGGAATGCCGCAGATGGGCGCCCAATGCTGACATTCTTCCGGCCAGAAGTCTGCACGGATTGTCTCGGTGAGCGAGCTGTAGGAATGCTCTTAGTTTCTGTGTACTTCTTGACTGTGACACGCTAAAATGTCTGTCGTCAGTCAGCCACAGCCACACACCGTTCTCTCCCGCCAAGCTTAGTGTGCGCAGGATGTTCTTTAATGGCTTTTTGAGGAATTTTACAACTCAAATCTTTATTTGTCTACTTTTCTCAGTAGTCTGAATTGAATCTTAAATGAAAATCGTCAGGTCAGTTTTAGGACGGTGATAAAGTCAAGTCCTCTTTACACCCTCTGTGATTGCATGCCTGCGTACTGGGGCAGGTGAATGGGTGCCTTCTGTGGTCTTCTGTGGTCCACAGAAGGATTGTTCTGAACCACTACTGAACCCATAATGAACCACTGCGTGCCTTCTGTGGTCTTTGATTTTGGGGAATTGCTCAAAGCCCTTCTTCAAAGTAACAATTGCTACTTGCAATGTAATCATGCCTACAGTAAATATAATTATTTTGGAATGTATGTCGTTGAAATAAGAATAATATATAATTTTACATGTACCGTCTATCATATCAGTAGGAGGTCGCTTATACTACTAAAGATAAAACCAGAAAGTAGTATACATAGAGCTTCCTAATAATGCTATTCGAATGTTTCAACAGCATGACACATTGATTTAAAGTTACTGCCTACCCCAAGTTCGAATCTCTGCTTCAAGAACGCTTCAACGCTTCAATCTCACATTCAGAAGCTAGTAATTATCACCCCTACAGACCCTTGAGAGATTTGAACCCAGGATCACTGAGAAGTTACCCTTGCACCGTTGGACTTTAGTAGTCCTTAAGTTTAACCCAAGAGTGAAAAACCGTGTGAATTTATTTTTGAATGGGATAATCACTATTTATGAGTATGGTCAATGAAAAGCTATTCAATTGCCTTATGCAGAGATATTTCGTAAATAACAAAATTTCGAAATCTCCTACGTTTTTACCTTTTCAGATTTGATCGAAGAATTCTGTTTTTGCACGTCTGCTACATCGGCAAGAAGACAGGCAAGAGCGACAGTTGAGGAGCACAACTGCAAGACTTCAAAAATATTGTCTATTCGACTTCGTTGGTTGATTTTAAAAATGAATCAGACTTAAAACTGCTTCTTGTCATTGATTCCAAATTTTATACTATTCAATAAAAATTTAATAACCGATCTTCAATTTAAATTATGATTATGTCTAATATGAAAAGGTTTCAGCGTTTTTTTTCGTTTCTTGTGTTTGCATAAAAGTAGATTTGTTTGGAAGGCTCTTTTAGTAGATTTATCTACAAAGCTACCTGATAGCTATCTGAAAGCTTTTCAAACCTCTTGTGGGTGTATTCACAAGATTGATTAAAATGCTAAGTCGATTTACAAAGTCATAACAGAAAGGCAATGTCTCATTAAATGTTTTAAGGAAGGCAGTCTGATATATTTCGTGTCAGTCACCACTTCAAGCCACATCATTTCAGGTTTGCGTTCTCAAAATGTGGCCGGGATTCTGTAGTGCAAGTAATACCCATGAGAGCCAATCCCAAGGGACTCGGACAAGGACCACTAGAAGGTACGGTGACGGTAACTTCTAGTGGTCCTTGAACAACGGAGAGTACATGCTAGGATTTTGTACATGTAATACCCTTAATTTTGTATTAATTGGGACTCTTAGTATTGCTACAAAAGATGTCTATCAATTTTCAAATTTGAGCAATCTGTAGACATGGGAGTTGGCAGATGTCTGCCGCTTCTGTGGGTCAGAGAGGCTCAACAGTGTAAAGGGTAAGGTAGAGATGTTGGTGTTTTATTAGATTTTGAACTTTTTCGACTGATGCCTGCTGGCATCCTGGTTTTCAATTTAGCAGCCTGATTCTGGACTCAGAATGCAAAAAACCCAGTGTACATGCCTGAGATGATGAGGATGTGTGAGAGTGTGTTTGAGGTGTGCCTGCGAATATGCAATATAATGTTTATAACGCCTCACCGCTAGCGCTTCGCCATCGCCAAGGACCATCTGGGACTCATGCAAATATTTTGTGCTTATGTCTTACAATACACTCGAAACTTGGCATCCAAGGCATTGCGGTCACCTTTGTGTGTAGTTATCGAGGGAGATCGATAGGTACCTGAAACTTCACATGGATACCTGGTCTCAAGTTCAAGGACATAAAAAGCCGGAACTTCATTAGCACCAAATGTATTGCTGTTTAGCACTACCATCACAATGGCTAATAAATAGTAGATATTCGCAGAAGACACGGCCCTTGAGCGCACACGAGAGGGAGATGTGCCAACGGACTGTGGGGGTAAAGTTTGACAGCTTTCAGGTTAGCATGAAAAGCTTTGAACAAAAGCAAAGTTCACCCTTGGCAAGGGAGTCAGCGCCAGCGGGTTCTGATCACCGCCCTCGTGGCTCCTCAGGCAGCTGCCCAGCAACATCTGGCGTCTCTGGAGCAGGGTGACGCTAAGGGCCGGTTACTCGAGCCCGCGTACCGCAGCAGGGACCTGTACAGTGCGTCCATCGACTGCTCTCGTGCTAGTCACGGGCACGGCTTCCCGTACACGATGCTCGAAGGCGGAAAAGGCGCGCCTTCGGTTAGGTCAAGGGGAACCTGTCTTCCCAGTAAAAGATATGGGGACATGCCAATGCTTTGTCCCTACAGTCTACCACCACACCCTGAGACCCGCTATGGAAATAATGATGTAACCACGCTCTGGTCGCGGGATATGGCAGGGGAAATTTTTCAAAAGTACCTCCGATCTCGGTGCAGCCCTTGAGCAGAGCTGTCGAGACTGGGCCAGGTCTTTGACCAGGCCTGCTGACTCCCGCTCTGCTGCGCCTCCTGCTGCCTCGGCTCCGTCTCCCACCCCACCACACGAGCCTTTCCGGAGCCCCTATCCCCCTCTGCTCCCTCACCCGCTACTCTATTTCCTATGCGCTCTAGCCTATCTATTATGTACTTTTCCCCCAAATCCCTCTTTTTCTTTCCTTTTGGACTGTTTTTCCTGCGCTGTCCCCCCTTCTTCCCGTGCCTACTCACAGTACTTTGTGCGCTCACCGCCTCCCAACCCTTAGTAAACTCCCAAACGGTGACGCAAGCCTTGTGACCTCTCTTTCCCCTCGATGACTCATCGATGACTCACCACCCCTCTTGCGCAACCTTTCTTATGCTATTGTTCTCCTCCCCAAATTTCTCATGCGACACCAACCCCACCTCCGCTTCTATTGTTCTCGTTTTTGGTTCTTTTGTTCTCCTTTTCGCACCCAATTATCACATTTCCCGGATTTTCTCTCGCTTTTGTTCTCGTTTTCGCACCCAATTGGCACCTTTTCTCCAATGTTTACTTTTCGATTGTTCTCGATTTTCCCAAATTATCCCAGTGTACAGATCTCCAAATAAGATACAGAGTAAACTACTATAAGTAGTAACGTAAAAATGCGAAAATGCGAATCTAAAAATTCCGAGTTGTCATACACTATTTTAGAAGACCACGAAAACAACGAGTAATCATCTTATGTAACATCTAAAAATAGAATTCTAAATATGGTATTGATGCGCAAACCTGTTGTATTCTATTCAATTATCGAGAGGTCAAAATTCCAAAAAGCAAATGAGTCACCTTCCCAAAATAACCTGTTTACCCCAAAATTTTACTATAAATACAAGCTAAAATCCGAGCTAAAAATCTCAGACTCGGAGCAGCCTCTAAAGGTCTTGGAGCTTGCTGGAACAGCTAAGCGAGGCTATATCTCTGAGAGAGAGATAAACCAATTGGTGAGCCGTTGCTCGAGCCTTTGTTATTGATTTTGAGAGCGATTTATTGCCGGCCGCTACTGTCCAGTCGATTTGACTGAGTTCATTGAATTTGAGGCCTCCTATTTTCCTAAGGGATTGGATAGGATCTGCGGACCGATTCCGATACCCTTAGAGGATTATCGATTGATTGATTTTGGTTATCCTAGATTAACCGATAGGAGCACACGACTCCGATTCCGTTAGATCTAGAAGAAGACGCCCTTCTTGGAGGACCTCGTTGTTATTACAGAAAGTTGATTTTGTTATAAGGGCGCATCGTTGATATTCATTACTGAGTTTAAGGCCTATATTGATTTGCGTTCGAGAAATACTGCGACGTCGATTTAATTGTTACGCTCTCACCTTCGGCCGACTCTAGACTTCAAGAAGACCACCCCGGGAGGAACCGCTCTACGGAGACGAGTTCTACAGACGCGCACGACAAAGAAGAGGAGCCCGCAACAGTAAGTGATCACTGATTTTGTTCCCAGGCTTAGGGTCTGGAAGTGGGAGTTTTCGGGTGACTGATCACCTCCCGAATCAACTCTTCACCCGATTTCCATTTCCTTTGTTCCCGATCCCAGCCCTATTGTTCTCAATTTTGCTTGCGCAACACTTTCTCGACCTCCCGCTGTGCCAATTATCCCCACTACTAAGGGCCGGCAGATCCGGGCGTTTTGGAGGTGGGGTGGGTGTCAACCCTCCTCGCCTCTCATTGGCTGGCGCCCCGAGGTGATCGATACGCGTATCGATATCGGCGCTCGGCGCGCGCGCGCCGCAGGCGCGTGGCGCCAAGCGCCATCCAGCCGCAGGCGACCCTCCCCAGCCGCAGGCGACCCTACCGGCATGTACCGATATGTATGCTCACCCTACCGACATGTACACCCTCCCGATATGTACCCCGATATGTATGCAGCAGGCGCCCAAACCGCAGGCACCCCGAGTGTACACTCTCCCAAGCCGCAGGCACCCGGGTGTACACTCTTCCATGCCGCAGGCACCCCGAGTGTACACTCTCCTCAGTACACTCTCCCAAGTACACTCTCCCCAGTACACTCTCCCTAGTACACTCTCCCGATATGTGTGTACACCGATATGTAGTCAACGATACGTACCCCGCAGGCACCCTATACCTCACGCCCTGCCCCACCTAGCCTCTTCCCCTCTCTCACCCACATCTCAACTAGCGAAATCGAACCCAGGTCGCGCCCATACTAGGCCACTACACGGTTTGGGGGTATAGGGAGCGAGAAGTTTTAACCCTGATGTTGACGCAGCCCTGTACAGTGAGCGTGTACGGGCAGAGAGGGGTGGGGCGGACAGAGAACCAGCCACTAGGTTGTTATACTGTTGAAGCATAGGGAGCGAGAAGTTTTAACCCCGATGCTGACGCAGCCCTGTACAGTGAGCGTGTACGGGCAGAGAGGGGTGGGGCGGAAAGAGATGTGAATAACACAGCCTGCTGCAGGAGCCGGATAGAGAGGCGCATGCTAGGACAGAGAGACAGTGTGAGTCACACACACCCCACAGAGAGAGCCGTACAGAGGATAGAGAGCTCCCTCCCCAGTTGCAGGGGACAGAGAGGCAGGCAGGGTATGCAGGGGCACGCGAACAGTCAAGGACCACGCGAGGATAGAGTGGAGGAGCAGAGATGTGTATGGACAGAGAGCTGGCCACTGGTGCGTAGTGTGAGGGAACAGAAACATATGGAGCAGGAGGGAGATAGGGAGCAAACGCGCTGGGTAAGGGAGCCACACAGGGCGGTACAGTGAGACACGGGCAGGGGTGGAGCCGTGCGTGGACAGAGCTGAACGGCATGGTCAGCTGCAGGAATAGGATGATAGAGAGGCGCGGAGAGGAGGGGACAGAGAGCAGTGTGCAGGGGTAGGCAGCCACGCAGGCAGGGGAACAGAGAGGCGCGTGTCAGCCAGTTGCAGCCCGGGACAGAGAAGCGTGAAGGGGGGCCTGGGACAGAGTTCCGAGCAAGGCACAGAGAGGTAGGGTCCGGTAGCTATGTATAGACAAGGACCCACGCGAGGGCAGGACAGGGGAGTTGCATGCAAGGCCAGAGATGTGTGCGCGGAGGGAGACAGAGAGCAGTGTGTAGGGGTAGGTAACAGCAAACAATAGTAGATGGCGTGTGGGGACGGAGAAACCAGTCTGAGCGTACAGAGACGTTACAGAGAGGTACACAAACAGAGAACAAAGCGAGCAGAGCACATGTGTAGGGGCAGAGACGTGAGGGAGAATCGACCAAAACACGCTATGTATTATCAAAAGTTGGTTTTAGTGCAGCATATTTAATAGTGGTTAGTATAATAGTATGTACATAGTAGGTATAATAGTAGTAATAATAGTAAGTATATTAGCCCAAAAGGTAGGCTAAAACAGGCTAAACTGTGTGTACGCATCCTCATCACCCCACAAGCCCCCTCTCCTGCCAGACTCACTCTTCCAAACCCTCCTGTATTGCTGTATGAAGGAAAATATAGTGTAAAAATACAGATCTTAACCGTCAGACCGCTGAAATCAGGGCACACTAGAGGGGGTTTCGGGGTCTGCATGCTCTATGTAAGCTGCTTGAGGAGGTTCCAAGGGCGTTGTGAGGGTTTCCATTATGTTTTGAAAAAAAACTAGGGGCTTAAATACAACGTTTTATTCAAAAGTAGGTTATTTTAATGAAATAGCTGCAGACACAATCATTGTCGAGAGTAGAAATTTTTATAAGAAACCATGCATTTTAGCAAAAATAAACCTTCAAACCACATAAAATTGAATAAAAAGCAGACATTTTCAATTATAAACCGCCAGTATTTTAATAGAAAAGTAAGCAAACAAAGCACAAAACCAGCAAATTTTACCTTTTTCATTTTAATGTTACTGATAAGGTAGAGAGTAGAAACTTGTGAGCTGTACGGAGTTAGAAAGTATTAGCCAATATGTATCGTATGAATTATTAGTTCAGCACCAGCCATTGGTCAAGCGAGCATTTATGAAGTTATTACGAGTGATGAAGGGATAGAGAGCTATATACAGGAAGACAGTATCCTTCTAAACCACCACGAACAGATTGCTAATAGAGATAAGCTTTGTCGGTAGGCAGTATGAGTAAGCGAAGGCGGGGTAAATACTTTTCCACATGCCAGACAGAACAGTATTGTGCTAGGATTTCTCTCGAAATCGCGGTACGTTATTAGTTTTTATCACACCATCCAGATGCGTCAACGGGTCAACAGTAGTCATTTATATGTTATTAGACCTTACAAACCCAGGTCAGGTAAATATTACAAAGAGTATATTGTGTACACACGCCAACTCCGAATACCAAGCCATACTAGTCTACTTGCAGTGCTCCTGGAGGGAAGGGATGGTCAAGAGTTACACACCAAGAATGCATTCACACAAAGAGTACACCACTCGAGACCTGTCCATGCGCCCCGATATGTATGACGCAGGCAACCCTCCCGACATGTATGCCGCAGGCGACCCTCCCGACATGTACCCAACATGTATGTCGCAGGCGACCCCACCGACATGTACCCCGACATGTACACCCTACCTTATGGCACTCGAGCCACAGGTGCCAAGCGGCCCCCCGAAATGTACGCCGCGGGCGCCCCCCTCCCGAGCCGAAGGTACACTCTTCCAATATGAGTGTACACTCTCCCAATACAAGTGTACACTCTCCCAATATGAGTGTACACTCTCCCAATATGAGTGTACACTCTCCCGATATGAGTGTACATCGATTTGTAGTCAACAATACCTATTAACACAAAATTAGGCTAGTGAAAACTACTTATAGTAGGTGAAATTGCGTATATTTACGTAAAAAGTAAGCAAAACACATATTAATCACATCAGTAGGTGTAAATATCAGGGCATAATACATATTACGAAACATATAGGCGTACGGACATATAGAATTAAGCATATGGGCAGCAAAAAACACACAATGTAGGTGCATTTTATCGATATTTTGGCAGAAAAGTAGGTGAAATAGACAAAATAGTAGGTATAATACACAGAACCTACTCATTAGTGTAGTAGGCGCTTGTAGATGCTAGTATATTGTAAAACATAGGTTGAAATACACATACGCACAGTAGATACAAGTATAATGCAGGTGCATATGCACACACTGTAGATTCGAATTATGTAGATGCATAGGCTAAAATACACACATCGTAGAGACAGAAGCAGGCATAATGCAGGAAAATTATGATACATATTAGTGCGTAAAGTATCATATTATGACACGCTGTAGCACATATTGACATAATGCAGGGGAAAATATTGACAGAAATAGTACACAATTGTAGAGGTAACAACCCGCCAACTAGTAAGGGCATCCAGCACTTGTTCAGGTTTTTATTATTTCGAGACGAGTGTCATGCCCCCGCAAGAGATCTTATCAGAAATTTGTTGAACTCCACTGCAACTCTCCCCAGAGCCTCCAAATGCGAGTTTTTAACCCAGGGTCGAGTACAAAGGACCCGCCCACTCTTAACCCCAAGGGGTGATCCTAGCGGAGACCAAGTACAGTGCGGACGGAGAGGGATAACAGAAAGCGCTGCACTGCACCAGACCGTGGGGCTGCATTCCTCCCCTGAGGTAGGCGCGTCAGCTCCCACTCCTCATTTAACCATCAAGTAAACTAAAGAAGTCAAGCAGAAAGCCTTACTATCACCCGCAGCCAGCACAAGTAAGAGTACTTTCCACTAGAGAGCTATAGTGCAAGATTCGCGAGCCAAGTTGAAGCACACCAAATTACACTAAAGACATATGTATTAAAAAGCATACCGGCACCTCTACAAAAACACAGTATGTACCGATTAAAGTTGCTTTTGGTGCAGTGTATTTAATAAAAAGCAGGTACCTAACACAAAAGTAGGCATCAATGCAGTGCACGGACTAAACTGTATTTACAAACGCAGGGCAACGAACTACACACAATGTAGCGCATAGACATAATTGTACGCATAAATGTACGCAATTTCCGGTATATAGGACCACATGTACGCAAATGTACACAATGTACACAAACAAACAAACACACACACACACACACACACACACACACACACACACACACACACACACACACTCAGGCGTATTCAGCAAGAGCTTCCTGCCGATGGCGCCATCGCCTGCGGAGAGAGAGAGAGAGAGAGAGTCATGGAAACGACCTTGGAGCGGCGGCTGGGAAGGCTATTTAAGGAATCGGTTTTCGGCAATGAGAATCCTCAGAAGCGTTACTACGCGTCCCTTCTCGTCCTACTGTGGACTCGCTGTCAGACACCGATCTGACCCATTCGTCTATAGGACGAACCCCTGCCGGCCCGCGGTCTGTTACCGCCAAGCATCTTCAGCATCGCCTAAACTACATCAGCGCCTCGTCGCTTTAGCGCATCGCCACTTTACAGCCTGCCTGTCTACAGCCAACAGCCGCCCACGGTCACTCCGTCGCTCTCTCTCTCTCTCTCTCTCTCTCTCTGTGCAGCTGCCGGTAAGTTCCTGTTACTAATTTGTGCTCTAATTGCCTTTGCTTATCCGGGGTTTGCCTATTTTCCATTGCTTGATTAGAGAGCTGAGCCGATTGTGATACCGTATCTTTTGCTGTACTTTATTCAATAGTGAAGCCGCGTAATTGCCTAATTATTTGCCTAAGGGCCTAATTATTAACTATTAACTAACCTCATCATTATTCACTCTTTCACCATCATTTCACTCATGGCTTGCTGAAGCCTTTCTCCCTGGGTGGCAAAGCATAAGGAAGTTTGGGTAAGCTAACGGCTGTGTGCGCGTGCTGCGGGCCGAGTATGCGTGCAGTAGAGGGGATTAGCGAGTCTTGGCACAGAATGGCAGTAGGAAGGTTGCAACCCCATGCTGACGCGTCCCTTCGCTCTGAGCAATCTAAACTATAGACAGTACATGTTCATCTCACTCTACTCTTAGTAATTAAAGCCGCAAGTCAGCCTCGCTCACAGCCACAAAGGATCCCCTGCTGAGAAATCCTCCAGATTGAGCCCAGAGTTCCCGATCATGCCCCAAGCAGAGTCCCTGTACTCGGCTGAATGCGTCTCCCCTGTTAGCCTAAATCCCCTGGTAACCAATTCAGGCGGGGCTCTAAAATGAGTGCCTGTAGCGCTAAAATGAGTGCCTGCGGCGCTAAAATAAGTGCCTGTGGCGCTAAAATGAGTGCCTGTGGCGCTAAAATGAGTGCCTGTGGCGCTAAAATGAGTGCCTGTAGCGCTAAAATGAGTGCCTGTAGCGCTAAAATGAGTGCCTGTAGCGCTAAAATGAGTGCCTGTAGCGCTAAAATGAGTGCCTGTGGCGCTAAAATAAGTGCCTGTGGCGCTAAAATGAGTGCCTGCGGCGCTAAAATGCGTGCTGACAACACTGATTCTGAAAATAATTTACATGTGAGAATTAAGTCGTGTACATGTACGTGTAAAATTCTTGGCTACGCCCCACCATAAAATCCATGGTGACGCTTCTGGGTCAGGTCACCCCTCGCGACGGACTTGAAGATGATGCTGAGCTGGTGCGCTGCTCGCCAGGTCCGGGACCTCCTGTCGGAGACAATGGAGTCAAGACTCAGCACCATGGAAGTCGAGCTACCTGAAGTCCTCGCACTGAGAGAATCCGTCTTCGTTCGGCAGGGTCACTGTAAGGCGCTGTCAAAAAATATAATAATTATTGATACTGGGCTTAATTTTTTTAGGTAACTTGTGATTCAAACTTATGCAGTGATCTCAGAATTCTACCTCAGTTCTGTTCCTTTTTATTAAATATTGATCAAGATTCAGAAAAAATGCATAAAAACCCTAAAAAAGCCTTTTGAAATTCCCTCACGATTGAAAAAAAAGCCAGCAAAGAGAAGAGTCAGACTATTAGGTTTACTGAGTAGAGGCTCCTTGTGTTTTAAATTGCTACTTGACCAGCACTTTGCACTTTGTCAAAAGCACAGCAGCTAGCTCCAAATCCATGACTTCATAGCGGCTTTCCAGGTAGCTCTGCTTTGCGGCAGATAAGAGCAGGTGCGCACAAGCTCTACTTATCATGGCAGACGCAAAACACGCGATAGCGACTTTTCGAGAAAAAAATTGCTTTCTTACTTTAAGCCCTGTGGTCGGCTCAGCGTGCGAGAGTTTTACTTATTCTCAAAAGCGAAAGTCCGCGTTAATTTTGACTGGATAAAATCAGATTGGCACAAACTCGCCAAATGCACTGCGTGTCTGCTGGAGCCCGACGTCTCTTCCGCTGCAGTTGCTTCTATTGGCTGCTTCTGGTTGCTGCTGCAGCTGCTCTGCTGCTGTGCGATGAGGCGGCTGCTCAAGGCACGTCGTGTGGAAAACTGGTGCCGGGTCAGGTGGATCCTGTGACAGTGGCTGCTGTTCGCTCTACTACAATTTCATCAACAACAGTTGATTGGCAGTCACCAGACCGTGGCATCACAGGGTACTTTTACATAGTAAACTGCCCCAGCTGTCCCACTCAGCAACACAACACTACAGATGAGACGTACACATTTCGAGGACTCAATGGAGCTACTGAGTACAACGTCTCCATTCAGGCTGGACTTCGGAATTGCAGACTCAGCCCTGCATTCCATCTTTCTGGAAGGACAGGTGAGAATGAAAACTGTGCGGGTCATTCAGTGCAGAATGCACGCAGCCTCAGGTGCGCCGTCGGCTGCCACACCTGGCTACTGGGATTTCTAAATGAATTCATAGCATTTCTCACTCTCTAACTGAACTGAATTTGATTATTCGATGAGTTCTGTTTGTATTACACATTTTATTACCAGCAATGATTAAGCACGCAGAAGAACTGCCCGCCGAGATTTTCCCGAAAAGCATTTGCCCACGAGCGAGTTTTCCGCCTTGTTTGTTCCCGCCGAGGTTTACCCCCAATGCTTTTTTCCTGCAGTGCATTTAGACACGCGGCAGATTTTGTCTGCATTGCCCCCCAATGCTTAGCAAGTATTTTAGGCTTAGCAAGTCTTTGCAAGCAAAGCATTGCGGGCGAAACTCGTCATGTACTTCGTCTGAGGGCAAATCTCATGGACTTCATTACTATTTTTATGATTTTTAAATACAAAACCAGCTCGCGAAACTTCACAACATCTGTTGAGCAAGTCCCAACACAATTTCAGCACTCATCAATATCTCAGGACCAGTGCACATCTCGGATGTGACGGAAACGAGCTTCAGAGCCCGGTGGGCGGTCTCTCCCGATGTCGGAGTCGAGTATGAAGTGAGCTGCGCTGGCAGAGTGCCAGACACAACCGCTGTGTGCACAGGCCAGCCATCCGGAGCCTCTGTCACTGTCACAGTGAAACCTGTCAAGACTGGGTTTCCAAGCGGGGCTTACATATATGGTACAGCTTTGACCAGTGAGCTTCAACAATATTTAATACGTATTAGTAATACATTAAAAAATACTTTCACCTCTTTGCTTGCCTCCTAGCTCTGCAGCCCATGCTGTCACTCAGCTCACAGTGTCACTCAGCTCACAGTGTCACTCAGCTCACAGTGTCACTCAGCTCACAGTGTCACTCAGCTCACAGTGTCACTCTGCTCACAGTGTCACTCAGCTCACAGTGTCACTCAGCTCACAGTGTCACTCAGCTCACAGTGTCACTCAGCTCACAGTGTCACTCAGCTCACAGTGTCACTCAGCTCACAGTGTCACTCAGCTCAGCTCACAGTGTCACTCAGCTCACAGTGTCACTCAGCTCACAGTGTCACTCAGGTGACATTGTCACTCATCTCAATTTCACTCCGCTCACAGTGTCACTCAGCTCACAGTGTCACTCCGCTCAATCTCAATTCCCATCTCCCCGCCCTCCCCAGGGCCGTTGCTCATCGCGGACCCCGCCAGCCGACCCTCAGCCGCTGCCGCGGAGTCGCAGCCGAGCGAGTCGCAGCCCGCCGAGGCGGTGCTGCTGCTCAACTGGACGTCCAGCGCTGCCAAGGGTGCCGACCTGCTGCAGTTCCGCGTGAGCAGCGCCTCGAAGCCCGACTTGCTGAGGGAGGCTGCGTTCAACTCGATGAGGCTGCTGCTGAGCCTGGCGGAGGCGGAGCTGCTCTCGCTGAAGCTGACGGTGGCGGTGGCTGCCGTGGCCAACAAATCCGGGCTGAGGCAGGAGGGCTCGGAGATCGTCATCGCTGAGCAGCTGCAGATGCGTGAGTTCAGCTCAGAGTCTTTGTTGTGAGTGAGTGTTGGTTCTGAGTGAGTGTTGGTTCTAAGTGAGTCTTGGTTCTGAGTGAGTCTTGGTTCTTAGTGAGTGTTGGTTCTGAGTGAGTCTTGTTTCCGAGTGAGTCTTGGTTCCGAGTGAGTGTCGGTTCTGAGTGAGTGTTGGTTCTGAGTGAGTGTTGGTTCTGAGTGAGTGTTGGTTCTGAGTGAGTGTTGGTTGTGTGAGAGTATTGGTTCCGAGTGAGTCTTGGTTCTGAGTGAGTGTTGGTTCTGAGTGAGTCTTGGTTCTGAGTGAGTGTTGGTTCTGAGTGAGTGTCGGTTCTGAGTGAGTGTTGGTTCTGAGTGAGTGTTGGTTCTGAGTGAGTGTTGGTTCTGAGTGAGTGTTGGTTCTGAGTGAGTCTTAGTTCTGAGTGAGTCTTGGTTCTGAGTGAGTCTTGGTTCTGAGTGAGTCTTGGTTCTGAGTGAGTCTTGGTTCTGAGTGAGTGTTGGTTCTGAGTGAGTGTTGGTTCTGAGTGAGTGTTGGTTCTGAGTGAGTGTTGGTTCTGAGTGAGTCTTGGTTCTGAGTGAGTCTTGGTTCTGAGCCCGGTTTCCCCGCCGCCGTCCCGCAGCGCCCGGCCGCCCTTTGGTGTCGCTTCTGCCTGACAGGCGCGCCGTCGAGGTGTCGCTGACTGCCAGCTCCGGCTCCGAGCTGCTGACGGCGGCCGCCCACGCAGACAGCGGGAGCTTCGCTGCTGCTACCAACAGCTGCCGCCCGGACTCCGGCAGGTGCACCGTGGCTCTGCAGCCGCTGAGGCCGTTCACCAACTACTTGGTGGAGGCGGTCGCCGAGCTGTCAGGCATGGCCTCGCTGCCCCAGAGGTCGGAGGTTCGAACGCTGGAGGACGCGCCGTCGCAGCCGCAGTCGGTGAGGCTGGACGATGCGTCATCGCAGTTGCTATGCGACTGGCGGGCTCCCAGCGAGCCGAACGGCGTCATCCGCAACTACTCGGTGGCCTGGGGCTCGTTGAGCTTCCCGGACGGCGCTGAGATTCGCGTCGGAGCCAAGGAGGCGGCGGCCGACACGACCCGCCTGCAGCTCGAGCCGCCGCCGCTGCCGGGCCACGTCGGCTTCTGCCGCGTCGGCGCCTGCACGGGCGGCGGCTGCAGCCGCGGCAGTGACAGGGCGGAGCGGCGGCTGCCCGACGGTGAGGCGCCCGCGGTGTCCGGCGGCCTGCAGCCGCTGGCGGTCCCTGGCGGTCCCGTCCGCCTCAGCTGGAAGCCGCTCAGCCCCGAGCTCGGCCGGGGCGTCGTGTTCGAGTTCGAGCTGCGACTGGACGGTCCGGGCGGCTGCGCGGCGGCCCGGCGGCTGAACTGCTCCGACTGCGGCCGCCACCGCCTCCAGCTGCAGTCGGAGGAGGCCCGGCAGCGGCTCGAGGCCCTGACGGCCGACTGCTCAGCGCCGGTGCTCGTGCGGACCTTCGAGTTCGGCGACGCCTCGCTGTCTGCGGAGGTCGCCGTCAGCTCCGAGGGCGCCTCGCCGAGCTCGCTGCTGCCCTGGACCGAGTACGGCGCCTCGCTGTGGCCGGTGAACCTCGCGGGGCCCGGTGCCGCCGCCTCCGCCTCCTTCCGCAGCCCGGAGACTCGCAGCGGCGCCGTCGGTGGTCTGCGGGCGACGCCATCGGAGGCGGAGGCGCTGGTGGAGTTCGAGGAGCCGCGGCTGCCAAACGGCCTGCTGCAGGCGTTCGCTGTGCAGGTGAGGCCGCCTGCAACTGGGAGCTCCATTGCGAGGCATGAGAGGCACTGAAGGGGCAGCGGAGGGACTGAAGGGACAGCGGAGGGACTGAAGGGACAGCGGAGGGACTGAAGGGGCAGCGGAGGGACTGAAGGGACAGCGGAGGGACTGAAGGGACAGCGGAGGGACTGAAGGGGCAGCGGAGGGACTGAAGGGGCAGCGGAGGGACTGAAGGGACATCGGAGGGACTGAAGGGACAGCGGAGGAACTGAAGGGACAGCGGAGGGACTGAAGGGACAGCGGAGGGACTGAAGGTGCAGCGGAGGGACTGAAGGGACAGCGGAGGAACCCATGGACAGGAAGTGACTGATGACTCAATGCAGTGACCTAAGTGGCATTGTCAAGCACATTATACTTATGCTAAAAGTTACCCAGTGGCAGATATTAGTGAATTTTCATAGACCCTTTGCTCACTCAGAGTTTCAGTCCTGACTCGCCTTCTGTTGAGATTCTCACACAGTCGGCACGATGCTCTGGGTTGGCCAGATTTTGTTTGTGTGGAGTTGGCGAATCGATAAGAAAGCAGCAGTGCGCATGCATTGATATCTGAGCTGTATGCCAGTATCCGGGTTATTTTTATTCCTTATGCAGCAACCGCTTTAATTGAGTGTGCACATTTAGTGCTATGCTAATGGTTGATAACAGGGTAGATTATGATAGCTTTGGAGGACTTGACTGACTGTGCATTGCCTCTCTCGCTGTGCCTCTCATTATCTGGCTCCTAACCGAAAAAGTCGTTGCTGAAAACCAATCAGATTTTGCCTAAAAAGTTTGCATGTTGAAGAGGCTTGCATATTTTTCCACTGCCTCGTCTCATGAATCTTCGCTTCTTTCGCTGCAAGGTGGAACCTTCAGTTGAGCTCATCCTCAACCATGTCGGCTACCGCCAAATGGTTCCTTTTGGTAGCGAGTTATTTCTGCACTTTATGAGATGTTGCAAAAAATGAAATCCACGGTGCCATTATAGCTTTAGTCGGTCAGACTGAAGAAAATGAATACGTCTTGTTGTGAAAAGCTCTCAAATCGTGCCTTCTATTCTCGCTTATCGTTCCATTTAGCATGACAAACTGAATTGTTTATGGCTTGCTCTGTCAATTTTTTTCTCGGCTTTTTATGCCGATCTTCGTATTCTCTGATCCAAAGGAAGGCGCGGAGAGATGGTTTGTTATGATGAGGTTGATGGGTGGGTAAAATGCATTATAGGAGATGAGATCGATAGAGATCCACAGATAACAGAGTTGTTAGGGAGAGTGATGGGGAGAGTGATGCGGAGTGATGGAGAGTGATGGAGAGTGAGGGAGTGAGGGAGAGAATGAGAAAAAGATGGAGAGCACAGAGAAGTGAACTTGAGAACTTAAGAACTCAAACTGCTGCTAAAAGCCCCATCAAGGTGTTCCAGCAGCCTTAAGTTGCATCCAGCTTGAAACTGCATCTGCCAATGTCAGTCACTAGACAGGCGAATTTCCCCGAACTCCCCAGGTGCTGAACTCATCCTCAGGCTGCTCCCAGATGCTGGTGCTGAACTCAAGCTCAGCTCCTGGCTGCCAGCTGCTCAACTGCAGCACCAATGAGCTGCTGAATGAACTCGCTGCCGAGTGCGGCTCCGCTCTTGTCAATCCGCTGGTTGCCATGCGGACTGGCGCCCCTAGCAACGGCTCCACCCAACACACAGTGAGGCTGGAACACCTGCAGCCAGGCTCAGAGTACTCAGTGAAGGTGATTCCCGTGAGCCAGACTCTCACAGGAACTCCAGCTCAGCTCAAATTCGTCACAACCGGAGGCGGAGGCGGCGGCTCGATGACCATCGTGGTGGCGGTTGCGGTGTCGGTGCTGGTTGCCATGGCGATTGCGGCTGGCCTGTTGGGCTGGGTGTGGCACCGCAGGCGCAGCAGGTACGGCTTGTCGTGACTTTTGATTGGATTCCACTGACTGGAAATCCCCTGACTGGGATTCGCCCTACTGGGATTTCCCTTACTGGGATTCCCCTGACCGGAATTTCCCTGCTGGGATTTCCACTGTCTGGGATTCCCCTGTCTGGGATTCCCCTGACTGGTATTCCCCTAACTGGGATTTCACTGACTCCCCCTCCCTGATTGGGATACTTCTGACTGGTATTTCCCTGACCGGGATTCCCTTAACTAGGGTTTCCCTTACTGGGATTCCCCTGACATGGATTCCCCTGATATGGGTTCCCCTGACGTGGATTTCCCTGACATGGGTTCCCCTGATAGGGATTTCTCTGACTGGGGGCCTTTCATAACTGGGATTCCCTGAGGAAGCCAGCAAGCAAGCCCTTCCCCCTGATACCACTGTCGTTAGTAGTTAGTTTGAGTGTGCAAAATTTGATGAATCAATTTTATTTTGTAGTCGATAAAAAATAAAGCACCAAGGAATCCCATTGAGGAAGGCCATGTTTAACCTGTTGTGGAAACCAATCCCAGATTTTAGCTAACTGTGGCTTTCATTTAACCAGTTTAATTGCGAAAAGTTTCATTTTTCAAAAACTTTTCCAGACGTACCGACCAGAATCAACAGTCGACATCCATGGAGAAAATTTCGAAAGGATTGTCCAACCAAGGACTTCAAAAGGAACGTCGGTCAGGAAACTCGTTGAAAAATGATTCAAACCTCGTGTAAGTTTTGACAGTTTTGTGTTTACACCTAAAGGACCATTGTCCAGTTCTGTATAATCTTTATATAGTAGGTTTCTTGGAAAATATCATAAAGTTTAGAACCCTCCGCACATGTATGTTACCAGCATCACCCACCCCATCAACCACCCCATCACCCACCCCATCAACCACCCCATCACCCACCCCATCAACCACCTCATCACCCACCCCATCTCACCAAATCACCCACCCAATCACCCACCCCATCACCCAATCACCCACATCACAGCATCAGCACATGACCCCCTCTCTCTCCATCATTCCATCACTCCATCATACTGCAGGTCTCAGCAGTCATCAGGTGACACCAGCAGCAGCTCAGCGAGAGCCAGTGTCCATGAATATGCCATTGTGGTGACACCAGCTGTTCCCACAAGCTCAGAATATGTAGAAGTTGTCGGCACAAAGGATGGTGCTTAATACTTAGCCACGTGACTGGTTGGCTTTTGCAAATTTGAACTTAAAAAGCGTCTATTGCTACTGATATAGTCCGATAGTGTACACTAGAAGTAGTTTGACGTGCTTTTTACTCACAAATTCTTTAAGAGATTAAAGAAAATCAAACTCATTTTTTTCGATTTATTTGTTTAAATGATTGTTCTAAGTTTCTATGAAAGAACCTAAACATACCTGAGCCTTTTAATCTCATCACTAATAACCAAAACCATTTTTATGTAAAATAATTGATAATTGTTGTTTGTTCAAGTCTGACGTTAATAATAAAATTTCATTAGACTGTGCACTCAATTAAAGATTTGTTTTAAGTAGGAAATTCGCCGGAAGAAACCAAGGAAAAGCAAATATTTTTTTCTAAATTCCTGTAAAGGAGTCTAGGATCATATTTAGAAAGTTGCAATGCTGAAAATGTAGCTTCAGGCAGTGACAGTTCCGCCTTGGTCGAGCAGCTTTTGATGATGGTGTATCAAACATGAAATTCTGAGAAAAAAGATTGATGCTGGGGAATATTTTCGTGTTAACAGATTTTCTACGTTAGGTTTTGTACTACAAGTTGCTGTGGTTATGAGCTGAGCCATGCATTCTCTTCCTAAAATAATGTTTTTGTGTTGTGTTTTCTTGTGAATTTTGTGACGACGGAGCGTGTAGAGTAGATGAAGTAGATAGGGTAGATATGGAAGAGTAGATAAAGTAGATAAAGTAGAGATGGAAGAGTAGCTAAAGTAAACAGGGTAGAGGTGGAAGAGTAGATAAAGTAGATAGGGTAGAGATGGAATAGTAGATTAAGTAGACAGGGTAGAGATGGAAGAGTAGATAAAGTAGATAGGGTAGATATGGAAGAGTAGATAAAGTAGACAGGGTACAGATGAAAAAGTTGATAAAGTAGACAGGGTAGATATGGAAGAGTAGCTAAAGTAGACAGGGTAGAGATGGAAGAGTAGATAAAGTAGATAGGGTAGAGATGGTAGAGTAGATAAAGTAGACAGGGTAGAGATGGAAGAGTAGATAAAGTTGACACGGTAGAGATGGAAGAGTAGATAAAGTTGACACGGTAGAGATGGAAGAGTAGATAAAGTAGACGGGGTAGAAATGGAAGAGTAGATAAAGTAGACAGGGTAGAGATGGAAGAGTAGATAAAGTAGACAGGGTAGAGACGTTAGAGTAGATAAAGTAGACAGGTGGAGATGTAAAAGAAGATAACACATCCATATACTAAAAATGGTCTGTCGGTATCTTAGGCTACTATAAATAGATAAAATATCTGCTCTAAGAAGGTTTCATTTTTTTCAAGAGATGAGTTAAGCCTCGGTGTTAGCAAAATGTCAATAATTTGTTACCCGAAATAAGAAAAATGAGCATTTATTAACTATAGAGAACTGCTTGAACTTGTTCGCCAATGAAAGGTGCAATTCATAATTGCTGCGTGCACCAGGCAGAAATGTCTACACATAAATAATTTATAATTATATAGCTTCGTGGAACTTCAGTCCAAAGAGAGACTCATTCGAGGTCGCGCGTGATATTCGCGCGTGTTTTCATCATTGTTTTGCACCAGGGCTTATTATAGCCGCACAGGTAAAAAGGTATTGGAATTTGCCTATACATGGACAGTCACCACATGCACTGGGGAAGCGTCTCCCTGTACGCGTTCGTGTCCGAGTGTCCGCGTTTTCGCCTGTGTCCTACATTTAAGTGCAGCCACGTGTGTAGAGCGAGGCAAAGGCAAAAAAGACAAAAACAAAACGCTGCTGAAGGCTCTCCTCAACTGATCGAATCCCGTGCAGATCCCACAGCTACTAAAGACACGTCTGAATCCCAGCAAAGGAATTGGGAATCCGATGCAATGCGCTCAGATGAAGTCCAGATGCAGGGGGAGGCAGACAGAGAGCGAATCTGCATGCCAATCTGCTTTAATGGAGAATTAATTCCCTGTTCGAGTCCAGCTTATAGCTGAGACATTGCCGTCATGCGGGTAGCAACTTGAGCAGACGAGGATGAGTAATCTTCAGTTAAGTCTTCTTTAAAGCTCGACAAAGTCGCCTCCCAAAACAGTTTTTCTGTTGGCTTGATTGAATGGCCTGATTTGCGTCAGCTGTAGGCGAGGGTGCCAAGCAAATCTCTGTAAATGCATTTGAACAGGGAGCCTTCTAATGGTCATTAGCGAGCTTAGCGAGTTTCATTGTTTACGATCTCTGTTGCATTGTTTACTATCTTTATTCCATTGTTTACAATCTTCATTTCCTTGTTTACAATCTCTGTTCCATTGTTTACAATCTTCATTTCCTTGTTTACAATCTATGTTCCATTGTTTACAATCTTCATTTCCTTGTTTACAATCTATGTTCCATTGTTTACAATCTATGTTCCATTGTTTACAATCTCTGTTCCATTTTTTACAATCACGGATATATTTTTTACGGATTCTTGTTTATCCATAAATTCGCATTATAAAAATCATAACTGTAATTTTCACAATTCAGAACCAGCATTTAGTAAGCAAAATTAACCAAAAGATTAACCATGCTCATACCTCACCTTCTAATTAAAGTATGGGGCTTTGAAAAACTGGCACACTTTGAAAAAATAAATTTTTCAAAAGTTTTTAAAGCAGTTTTTTGGAGAGAGGGGGAGAGAGAAAGAGAGAAAGCGTTGTTCGCCTACAGCCGCCTGCATCCCCATTTCCCAATGAGGTTCCGCCCCCCATCTCCTATTACTCATCCTCTTCTGCTCACCTCTTTTTCCCCGCCTTCTTCTTTCCTTCGCCCCCCCCCCCCGGCCATTCCAGTTTGTTCCGACGTTCCGGGCACTCCTGACTGGCCTGGCAGGTCTTCCCCGGCAACCCCCCCCCCCCCCCTGCGCCTTCCCAGTCGTCGACCACGGGCTGAGCAGGTGGCGGCATGGGTTTATAAATGAGGCAAGCGATGCGGAATAACTATCTAGATTACACCCAGGAGCTGCAAAGTCTGACTGACTCTTCCAGCTAACTCTCACTCCCTAGCGCCCTGCCTCATCGAGAGTTACCCAGGGTCCAAGCCTAGGTTTTAAAGTGCACAGTAAACAGCACGATCCGTCATGCTGCGTTCAAATTATCGCTACAGCCGCGACCATCACCATCAACAGTCTGGTCAGCATCACAATCACCATCATCACCATCAACAAAGTCAGCACCAGCTGCCGTCTTCTTCTCCGTCAACCAGCGGCGCCAACTGCAGCGCCTGCGGCAGCGGCAGCTCCCCGGTGTCTGTCTTCTTCGACGAGATGGAGTCGCGCTGGGGCGAGACGCCGCCCGGAGCCGGCGGAGTCGCAGCGGCAGCGGCTGTCGGGCACGCGGGCAGGCAGGGCAGCCTGAAGCAGCAGCTGGGCCTCTCGGCGCTTGGCCGACGAGCTCGCGAAGGTTTCCGCCGCTGCCAGACGTCTCGGGACTCTTCGGCGGAGATGAGCCGCTCATTCGAGGCTTCGGTTGTCCAGCAGCTGAGCGTCGGCGGCAGTGCCAAGCTCGTCAGGCTTCTCGGCGAGGAGGTGAAAGCCGATGAGAAGGTGCTGTTCGACCATTTCTACGACCGCGGACGTCGCAACGCCTTCGCCAACATCTTCTGCGGCCTGTCCAGTCGAGGACTTCGTCGACTGTTCGCCGTCTACGGCATCGACGAGGTGCAGATGAAGCCGCCGGCGCCGGCGTCGCCAACGCAGCTGTCGCCGCCGCTGGCCTCGGCGATGTCGCTGGTGACGGACGCGCACCATCGGGAGCGTCGACGCAACCGGCCGGAGCTGGCGACGTCTCGCGGTGGCAGCGTTGAAAGTCGCGACAGCTCCGGCGGTCGCAGCGGCGTCGGCGGGGGCGGCAGCGGCGGCAGCTACCGCCCGAGAGCGGGCAGCGCCAACCAGCAGCTGCGGCAGCGGCGCCGGCGGCAGCAGCAGCCAAGCCAGCACCAGCAGCTGGCATCGGCCGCCTTCACGCTGCTCGGCTGCGGCAAATCTTCGTCTGCCGACGACGACCAAGACGACGCAGCAGCCGCCGATGCCGGCGGCGACTTTCTCGGCGGCAAAGACGAAGGCAGAGCGGCTGCAGGTCGCCGCCGCGACACCGTGGAAGACCTGGGCGTGGTGGCTGCAATCAATAACCAGTAGCTGGCAGCTTTGAGCCAGGGAATTGGGTCAATGACTTTTCCGGATATTGCGTTCGAGCGTTTGTGTCACATCAGAACAACAACACTGAATAGCCACTGCAACCATAGTGGCTTCCTTTGATGCACCGAGTGTAAATAATACATGGCCCCTGTCATAATAATTAACCTGGTTCATTTCGTTGATCATTTCTAAGAAAGATCGTTAGTGTTAGTATAGTATCATACTGTCTGCCTGTCTGTTGTTTGCAATACTGAATGCAATAAATATACTCATCTCTATTTAGTCTTTACAATGAACAACAATGAACGGGGAAACTTTTCCATGTGCGAACTAAAAATTACACAAGGAAAAAAAAGTCACACAAGGAATCTAACCTCGAGAGCCCGATGCGTTACCGCTCTGAGCTAGAACTAGAGCAGAGTTTCTTGTCCATTTTTGAGTCCGCTTCTTTGTGAACTCGTTTCGGTTATTTTGGTCGAGGCAAACCTCATGGTTTGGAACACTGCATGGCGTGTTTCTGACTTGCAGAGAGCTGAGACAAAACAGTGGCAGCTCTAGAAATAAAAACAATTCGAGACACACATCAGGCCCAATAGGGCTTTCTACGAAACTAGATCATTCTTTCGTACTACTTCAGTATTTCAGATTCACCATCAACCAAACTGAGAAGCAGCAGCTCAATCTGACACTCCACAGGTCTCCAGCAGGCCATCATGACCTTCGTGCGTTCACTTCTTTCACTCCTGGACGCGGCCTACCAATTTATATCCGGGCTGTCCTTCGGTTCGAAGCGCTGCCCGATCGCCAGAGGGCTCAGCTGCGACAGCCGGTGGTCGAGACCGTCCTGCTGAACAGCGTG
>NIVC01001416.1:0-75000 GCA_002269645.1 Macrostomum lignano | reverse complement strand
GCTCCTTCCTAGTTGTTGGCTGCGTAACCTTCTGAATCTTCTCGACTAGCTTGGCGTCAGGCCGGACACCGTCTACGGAGACGCGGTAGCCCAGGAAGGAGATCTCGGTGCTCCTAAAGGCGCACTTGCCTGGGTTGATCTCCATGCCGGCCTCCAAGATGCTGAGCAGCTGCGCCACCGTTGTATCCAGCTGGGCCTCCGATGGAGCGCCTACGCAAATGTCGTCCTGGTAGATCACCATGTTCGGCACTGCATCGCCGATGGTGGCATCCATGGCTGCTTGAAACTGGGCGCTGGCCATCTTGACTCCACAGGGCATCCTTGTCCACCGCAGCAGGCCAATCAGCGTGTTGATGGTGAGAACCTCTCTGGCGCTCTCATCTAGCTCGATCTGGTTGTATGCGTTGGTCAGGTCGATAGTAGCCAGGGCGCAGAAGGCGGACAAGATGTTGGGCAGAGGGTAGGAGTCCGCACAGATCTTCGGGTTGACGCCGACTTTATATTCCGAGCAGAGCCGCAGATCGTTGTTCAGCTTGCGCACCACGACGATGGGCAACGCCCACTGGCTGCCTCCAGGTGGGACGTGCTCTAGAACGCCGCTTTTTACGATCTTGTGCAGCTTGTCTATCACCAGGATCGGCACCGGGCGCGCCTCGTAGTAGCTGGACTGCACATTGTTCTTCAGTAGGATACTGACCTGAAAGCCTCGCAGCTTGGCTAGTGGGGGTGCAGTCTCCTCAGCATGATTGATGGAGACTCCATCCAGCTTGAAGTCAAGGGCGTCAGTGCCTAGTAATCCATGGCTCTTTTCACAGGCGACCACCGTGACTTCGATGCAGCAGACTCTGTGGCTGAGCTCCACCACGGCCGTGCTTGAGCTTTGGTTCTCCCAAAGCCATTCAAAAGTTTCTCGGGATGACGCTAGCGTCGGATCCAGAGTCCAGCTGCATAGCAAGCAGCTTGCTGTCCAGCCTCAAATTCTTGATGCTGCTGGTTTTCACGCTGTGTGCGCTGCTGACCGTGAAGCCTCCGCTGGTTGCTGGCCCCGATGCGTCAGGCAACTCCTCCACTTCCAGCTCATGTGCTGACCTTGAGTTCTGGGCGCCACCTCGGCACACGGCGGCGAAGTGATTTCGGCGCCCTCACTTCGCGCATGTCTTGCACCAATCAGGGAGGGCATCGGCCGCTCTGGTGCCGCTGGCCGCAGAACTTGCAGGACTTCTCGGCCCGACGATTTTTGTCAATGCTGGCGATGGCGGCTGGGCCGGCTGGCTCCGCTGCTGGGATGGCTTCGGCAGCTTTACTGGTTCTGCTGTAATGCTGGATCAGCTCGAGCTGCTGGATGTACTCCACGCAGCTCTGCAGTCTCACTTGTGCTGTAGCGCTCTGGGTGAACTCCAAGGTCTTGGTGCGCTGCTCTACGTTCTGCAGGCCGCTGATCATGAGGGTCTGGATGAGTTCATCTTCAGCAGTCTGATTCGAGTCTACGGCATTCAGCTTGCTGAATTTGCAGTTGCGAGCGGCATCACGGAGCCGCTGGGCGAATTGCTGGCTGACATAAAGTTGGAGCGCTCAGCGATTGCAAGCCGCTTCTTGGGGGCCACCTTCTCCATAATGAGGGTCCGTATGTCCTTGAAGTCCATTGACTCGAGCTCTCCCGGCCGTGCCATTACGCAGATTCTCCGAATAGCGTCCACTCCTGCCTTTGAAAGGATAGTCGGTGATTTGCCTGTCCTCCGGTTTGTCTGTCAGCTTTTTGCTCCGACTGAGTGCTGAAAAGCTACGGAGCCAGGCCTCAGTCATAGCTGGGTTGTCCAGTGGCAATTCACCTGCTTGCGACGCCATTTGTCGTGTCGTCAAATTGCCGAATGCTTAGCTTGTTTATTTGCGAAGTATTTGCCTTTACGGGTTTAAAACGGGCACAACATAAAGGAATCAAGCTAATTAAGTCGAAAGGTTACTAGATTTTATGGGTCAAGTGAGGAGATTAAATAGTTTACCTTACAGGTGGTCAAGCATTGATTAGCAGCTGATCAACAGTAGCACGGGGCTTCAGAGAAAAAAACTATTTAAAATCTTTAACCAACAAGCGCAATTTTAGCTTATAGCTTTTAATTATTTTTGCCGGACATTGGCGATGCCGGCCTGAAGATAAGCGAACAAAAATAACAAGAGAGAGAGACAGAGAGAGTTGCTCAGAAGCCGCTTTTTAATTAACACGCGCAACAGAAACACGCGTGACCAGGGCGACGAGTGTGTTTTTTGGAAATGAATGAGCAATGGTCCCAGGTGAGCATAATTACACACGTGACAACTTGTGGGCTACTGAACATGTTATTTTCCATGAGTTACTCGAGGTGCGTGAAAATTACTACTACTAAACTAAGCATATGCATTGAAGGTGACGCACTAGCTGGATAATAAATTGTTTAGTTTATTGTGAGACACCGATACTACTGGTGATAAGTAGGCATAGTAGGGACAGTCAGAGCACAATGTAGAAAAATTGCTGAACTCGCAGAGATGGGGATGTTTTATAAGCCATAGTTACGAAAAAGTTCAATCTGACAACAATTTGTAAGTCAAACGGCCTTCTATCTTCCAGCTACCCCAAATTTTCGCTTTTAAATATGCTGAAAAAAGCTTTTCTAGAAGCTAGAGACGAGAATGATGGTTTGATAATTTGGTTCTCATCAGTGTAAATTGAACCCAGAAACTCTGGTTCGAGGACGCCTTGAGCCCTAGTGCCAGCAGCTGTTGTCCCAGAGAGGAAAGCTTCACTCATGGGGCTTCTCAACTTTCTGTTTATTCATTTTGCATCTGCAGCTCGGGAGCTGGAAAAACGGTATAAAGGGCAAACACAAGCATCGTCAACAAAGCCTTCGCTTCGGTGCCTTCTCATGCCAACCTGGGCACAATGGAGTTGACGAAATGCGCTCGCTGCTTAAGCCTATCGAAAAGCAGACCTGCCAGAGAAAAAGCAGAGAAAAGGTGGGACAGAGAGTTGTGCTGCATATACCCGCCTCTATAAGTCTCGTCCCGCAGGCCAACTACAACGGTCTTTATGCGCGCATTTCTAAGCTCTGCATAAAAAAAGAAGCTGTCAGGTGGCACTGCAGACGGCAGAACCCTCGCCGTGCTCAAGTGAAGCCTCGCTTCGTTGCCTAACTGTGTTTATATACACACCTTCTAATTTTGTAAGACAGCAATTATTTGGTCTTCAGCGAGGAGCTCAAATAATATCCAATAATGACTGATATGCTTGATCCGGAGCTGTTCCTTTTGCGAAAGAAGCAGAAACAACAACAACAACAGCAGCAGCAACAGCAACAACAGGAACAGCAGAAGCCGCCAGCGCAACTAGACATTGACGATCTGCTATCAAAAGCCAAGCAGGACTTCCCGGATCCAGAGAAGCTGCAACAATCAAAAAGTGGAAAGAAGGACTTCCCAGATCCACCACTTCCTGCAGTAGGTGGGAAGAGGGATTTCCCAGATCCTCCACTTCCAGCGGCGAAAGGAGGCAAGAGCGACTTCCCAGATCCGCCACTTCCGGCGGAGAAAGGAGGCAAGAGCGACTTCCCAGATCCGCCACTTCCGGCGGCGAAAGGAGGCAAGAGCGACTTCCCAGATCCGCCACTTCCGGCGGCGAAAGGAGGCAAGAGCGACTTCCCAGATCCGCCACTTCCGGCGGCGAAAGGAAGCAAGAGCGACTTCCCAGATCCGCCACTTCCGGCGGCGAAAGGAAGCAAGAGCGACTTCCCAGATCCGCCACTTCCGGCGGAGAAAGGAAGCAAGAGAGACTTTCCAAACCCGCCCTCGGGACAGCCAAAGAAGGGTCAAGTAGAACTGAGCAGCACCAGAGAATCACAGACTCAGCAAAAGCCGTCATCATTCGACTTGCTTGATCCGGAAGCGATGCTCAAAAAGCGTTTGCAGTCAAAAAGGGAACCTTCGAAGCCACCTGATGAGAAAGTAACTCAGCAACAGAGTTTACAGTCCTCTGCAGAAGCAACTAACAAAGCAGAAAAGCCAGTAGATCTAGCCGCAAAAGGCGATTCTGAGATAACAATAAAGAATCAAGTCGACACAGAGTCTTCTAAAACGTCACGATCTGGGTTGCCCGATCCGACTGAGCTGCTGAAGAAGCGCAAAGGATCGTCAGCCGAGAAGGCTCCAATAGTAGAGACAAAGACCTCAGACATTTCAATGGAACCCAGTCCAGTAGAGAAGGACCAACAGTTGACTGACGGACAGGACCCGACGGAGCTTCCAAAGAAGACGAAAGGGTCAACGGCTGAACGGGTGTCAGCAGAAGCAGAGACTCCCAAGAAAACTGAAAATGTCAACTTCGACACCTCTTTGAAAGAGGTAACTGAGGCCTCAACTAAATCTTCATTGCCAGAACCGAGCCAGCTGATCAAAAAAGAGAAGCCCAAGGCCGATGAAGGACCGAAAGTTTCCCAGACTGTCACGTCAGAAGACAAAGAATCAGTGACAAAGACTTCAAAAATGACAAAGAGCACTTCAGAAAAGCAAATAGAGTCTACCAAACAGTCAGTGGGGACAAAAACCAGTTCAAACGACTCGTCACCGAAGCCTCCAGCTGTCAAAGTTAGTCAGAAACCACCGATTCAAGTCGTCGAGTCACCTGCTAGAAGAGAGCTACAAAGACGACCTATTGAAGAGGTGGCCACAATTGAAGAGGAGAGCGAGGATAGGGCAGCAGATACGGATTCTGATGAAGCATGGAGGCTGAGCTCCGCGAGGTATCAGCCGGCCGCATCGCCAAGATCGCCTCGACTTACGGGAGGTCAGGCGTTGGGACCGCTGCCCACCTATTCCAGTTCGTCAAGAGATCTGATTGCCAAGATGCGGGCGAATTTGGCCAACAGCCAGGTATGAAGCGTATTTAAAGTTAAGTCTAAGTCCCTTAAGTCCCTTAACAGTAGTTGACAAGCAGGAGGTCCACAAATGTCGATGTCGATCGACGCGTTTTAGAAGCCAGACTTTCGGCAATAATAAAATAGCTCGTAAAAACATGACACCTTAAAAGTTTTTGTTTAATATCTTGATATCGTTAAGTCTTGCGATTCAAAGCAACGCAGGGTTCCTACTCGTAATTTACAATGGATATCACTATCACGGAAAATTAACCAATGTCCAACACCATTCCAACACGATTTCAGCCTACGCCAGCTGCCAACGAAGACTACACGGTCTACGACGAGGAGGAGCGCGAAGCCATGGCAACCGCGGTTGCCGCCGGCGCCGCCATGGCTGCCTCCAGCCCCAGAGGCGGCGGCACATCCCGGATGACCGCCTTCGCGCCCAGTTTCGGCAACCAACTGCCGCACTTCCGACCTCCAACCTCGACGGCATCGCCACGGCTTCAGTCGCAGCAACAGCAGCAGCAGCAGCAGCCGCTTGGAGTTGCTCATGAGGTTCGAGCAAAGCTAGAAAGCGAACGAGCTGGTCGAGAAGCCGACGCCGAGCTACGACAGGAGCTGCATCGCCGACAAGTGGACGTTGACCGATTGCACAATAGTCTGGACAGGTTGCAGAGGCAGAATGTCCAGACGAAGGCTTACCTGGTTGCGGCACTCGAGAAGGGCGAAAGCCAGGTAAGTATTTATCTACCCACCTACATAGCAACTTTCAAAATGCTTCTATTCAAGATTTCGCATGCAAAAGCCTCTGAAATACACGATATATATTAACCCCAACACAGGCTAGCGAACTCATGCAGATCATGGAGGAGGACCGAGCAGTGCTGCAAGCGACTCGCCAAGAAAATCTTGAGTTGCGCTCCCGTGTCGAATCGGATTCTCGCGACATCGCCGGCTTGGAGAGTCGGCTCGGCGAGCTGGAGCAGCTGCTGCAGTCGGTGCAGCAGGAGAACCGCCGGTTGGCCCAACAGCTGCAAGCGACATCAGCTCGTCTGGATAGGCAGCAGCAGCCGCAGTCTGGCGTCTACTTCAATGATGATTATAGCATAGGCGGCGGATATTTTGTCGGCTCAGCCTCAGCCGAAACGGCGCGACTCCGACGAGAAGCCGTCAATCAGCGGCTGAAGGCAGAGCTGAACAGTCAGCAGCAGAAAGCGCAGCTGCCGCAGGCATTTTCATCGGACCTACAGACGGGAGCTTATCAACAGCAAGCCGGAACCGGAGCGCCGATGAGTCGACTGCAACGAGCCCTGCAGTTTCCGCTTCCAAAGCCGCAACCACCGCAGCAGCAGCAGCAGCCGACTCAGCATCAGCCATCATTCCTAGCCAGAATTCGAAGAACCCATCAGACGCCAATGCAGCCACAGTCAGTCTACGGAGCTGTCAGTGCCAACGAGCCAGCCAGCAATTACAACTACGATCGATTCCGCAGCTCAGCCGCCACCGCGTCGAGTATCTGGCAGGGCTACGAGGCTTTGAACAGCTTCCGCAGCCGGTCTGGGGAAGATTCGGTTCCTAAGCAACGGGCTCTAGAGAGGTACGAGCTGATTGCGATTATCGTGAGACTGAGTAGCAGCGGTAACTTGTCGAACTCTCGTACCTGAGTTCGGATTCTCGAGACAACCTCCTAGGCAGAGAATATACATGTATACTCAACAGCATTAAAAAGTCGCCACCTTTAAAAGTGCGCAGTAAATTCTAGCTCAGTATAGACTTTTGAGTGCCGCAACTTGCGCCACGCGACGCAGAGTTGGGCTGGGTGAGGAGGGATCTCTCAACCAATCGAACGTTGGTGCCGGCGTCCATTAAATGTCCGTGTAGTAATTCAAGTTTAACATAGGGTAAAAAGTCTGATGGACGTCTAATGCAGACCTAAGTATTTTTCACGGACTTATTCCAAACTGACGTTTGCCTGGCAACTACTTTCGTTCAACTAAGCGTACATGTGTATCTTAAAAAAACAGACTTAAGAGTCCGACGTTCAAAAGTCCAAAGTGGAGTTCAATTAATAGACGTCCATCAGACGTTTTGCCCTATGTTAAACTTCAATACCACACAGACGTTTAAAGGAGGACGTCCGCACCAACGTCTGATTGGTTGTGCGGGGAATCCGGGGATTGTGAAGAGTGGAAAGCGAAGATTGAATGGATTGAAGCTTCCGCGTGTTTATTGCTTTTCAAGCATTTTTTTCGCATCAAAATGATTGGCCAGGTGATAGACGCTGGTCGAAAGACACTGCTCACTGGGGCAAAGGGTGGCGACTTTTCAATGTTGCTGAGTATATGTCTAGTGGTATAGCGCGTCGCTCTGATGTGCAAGCGGCCCAGACTAAATTAAAATCTCGGCTTGGCTTTGCTCGTGCAGTTAGCGCCCTTGAGGCCCAACCCCCAAGGCATAGTGAAGTGTACATGCTTAACTATAAATAAAGTAAGGGCCGCCGTACACTCCTGTGTGTGTCTGTGCGTATGACTGCGTACGTATCCGCGCGCTTGTGTGTCCGCTCAGGCCGGGAGTCGGTGTAATGGGCAATGATGCCTCTCGCCGGTTGTGTGACAATGTCGCTTAAAGTGCGCCAGGGTGCACACAGCCCCTTAAAATTCGAATCTTAAAAAGATGGGTAAGAGGGAATACATGTAAGTTCACCCACGATGCTTGGTTATAACAGCAAAAGTTAAAAACAAGCACACGCATAGTTACATACCGTGACTTTCTAGCACTTTAGAATTTCGGAAATTAATATGATATCTAACTAAACAATTGCAGAAGCCTAACAGGAGCTCTGGATGACTATGTGACAGCCAGAGAGCTGGGCGCCAGCGCCAGACGATACGCTGACGAACTGCTGGCCAAGTACTCCAAGGAGCTGCAGCAGTGCTCAAGCTCCAATGGTGCTCAACAGTAATACTTAGTGACCCGAAGAGCGACATTCAAGACGATCATTTTATCCAAGATTGTTGCGATGGTTTTCGTTTAAAAGGTGGACCAACATTACTAAAATTTAGTTCTATTTAAATTATTGTTAAAATACAAGCATTATATAGCACGTGTATCACACATGTAGCATCGATTGTAGCTTTCTAATAACCATACGACAATTAGATGACATGTTATATTCTATATTATTTTGTTTTACAGTGCCAAAATGATAAAATCTTGAATTGTAAGTGCCTAAGTAATGTAGCTCGTATCTACTATTTTCGTTGAACTAATTTTATAAGTATTAAATACAAAACAATTTTAGAATTTATTTTCTAAGAGACCTAACATTTATTATTTGATTCTCACTTGAATTTTCTCACTAAGATAAAAAAATAATTCGGTAAAAGTATTCATAAAATCTTTTACCACTTTAATTCGCTTCAAGCTTAAATAGAGAAGCATTTCTATTAAAAACAGTGCTAGGTACCTGGTATATTACGCTCGATTATATAGGCACAAATAAATTAGATTATTTAATAAAATAAGTACTTCCATTCACTTTTTGACAAAACAAAACTTTAGTTTCTACGCAAAAATGTGATGACTCACAAATTAACTTAGGACTGCGAAGTAGATTAAGACTAACAACTGGAAACACGCTGATTCATAGATGAAAAAGGGCTTTAATATATAAAATATGTAACTAAACAAAAATCGCTGAAAACTTTATGAAATCATCCAAGAGGATGGCCCAACAGCTACTGAGGATCTGGGAGGCTGGCACAGCAACCGAGGATCTGGGAGGCCGGCACAGCAACTGACACTCTGGGTGGCTCGCCCAGCAACTGACGCTCTGGGAGGCTGGCCCAGGAACTGACACTTTAAGAGGCTGGCCCAGCTACTGAGGATCTGGGAGGCTGGCCCAGCTACTGAGGATCTGGGAGGCTGGCACAGCAACCGAGGATCTGGGAGGCAGGCAACACAAACTGACACTCTGGGAGGCTGGCACAGCAACTGAGGATCTGGGAGGCTGGTCCAGCAACTGACACTTTAAGAGGCTGGCCCAGCTACTGAGGATCTGGGAGGCTGGCACAGCAACTGAGGATCTGGGAGGCCGGCACAGCAACTGAGGATCTGGGAGGCTGGCCCAGCTACTGAGGATCTGGGAGGCTGGCACAGCAACCGAGGATCTGGGAGGCCGGCACAGCAACTGACACTCTGGGAGGCTGGCACAGCAACTGAGGATCTGGGAGGCTGGTCCAACAACTGACACTTTAAGAAGCTGGCCCAGCTACTGAGGATCTGGGAGGCTGGCACAGCAACTGAGGATCTGGGAGGCCGGCACAGCAACTGACACTCTGGGAGGCTGGCACAGCAACTGAGGATCTGGGAGGCTGGCACAGCAACTGAGGATCTGGGAGGCTGGTCCAGCAACTGACACTTTAAGAGGCTGGCCCAGCTACTGAGGATCTGGGAGGCTGGTCCAGCAACTGACACTTTAAGAGGCTGGCACAGCAACTGAGGATCTGGGAGGCTGGTCCAGCAACTGACACTTTAAGAGGCTGGCCCAGCTACTGAGGATCTGGGAGGCTGGTCCAGCAACTGACACTTTAAGAGGCTGGCCCAGCTACTGAGGATCTGGGAGGCTGGTCCAGCAACTGACACTTTAAGAAGCTGGCCCAGCTACTGAGGATCTGGGAGGCTGGCACAGCAACTGAGGATCTGGGAGGCTGGTCCAGCAACTGACACTTTAAGAGGCTGGCCCAGCTACTGAGGATCTGGGAGGCTGGCCCAGCAGCTTCGGTAAGCCCAACCTTTGACAAACGCGATGGTCAAGTTACAGTCAAAAGCATAATATGGCCCCTTGCCTTGCCGTATGTTTAAATTGCTTTGCAGTTGAAAAAACTGAAATAACTGAGATAAGCAATCAAATATCAATGAGTCAGAGCATGCACAATGCAAAAATTATTCAATGAACTACAAAAACACAACCTATTATATATTTTCTTTAGTAGTAAAGCACACAAAAACAGACTAAAGGCAATTCAAAAACTTGCCAATATCATAATATATGAAAATGGAGAAAATGAAGGGTTAAAAATGCTTTTGAATAATTTTTATAAGCAATAATGAACAGGATTTTAATGACGAAATAATCGGACTTTCTGTTCCTGATCAAATACTACTTTGGCACCAGCTCTACAGTAGTCACTAACTCGAGCATTCGAATATTTGGATAAAATTATTAAAAAAAACTATAGAAACAGAAGCGGGTTAGAAACTTGAGAGAAAGTATAATTTTACCAGTTCTAACAAAAAACTACTCAACGATGTAGCTATTCGAAACCCTGCCAGTCGCTGCACTCGCTCTCGTCCTCAGATCGAATCCCGATCGATCGAATACCATTCTTCAATGCCGGAGTGCCTTTGTGCTTGCCTGATTTAGTTTTTTGTAAGAGGATTAGATGTCATACCTTGCAATTAGCATTCGAAAAAGGAAATTTTCAACAAGTATTTTTTGCTTTGGTTCATCGTGACGTCACGCAAGTTTAAAACACATTTTTTTGGCCTGACGAGGAGCCAAACAGGAGTCTGTCTGCGTGACCTGCTACCTTGGGTTGGTTTTTCACTTCTTCCACATCGAAAGTGTCGTACTGCCTATAGACTATCAGGGCATTGTCACCAAGGCCTGTACTACGTTTGCTGCAACCTTGATTGCCTGATGACTGACTCCTTGACTCATGTGTAGGCACTCTTACCATAACATTGCTGTCTAAGCTACACTTAGAGAGTGAGAAATGTGACAGGTATCAGTCGCTATTATTAATTCAGTCAGCATGGAGCGCCTCGTTGCCGCTGAGCTCCCCGTCTGCAATCTTCAATCTTCAAAATGTTATTTTACATCATCTGGTCTCTGTCAAGGCTAAGCCGTAATCGTATGGTCTTAGGGAATTCCTAGATGCCGTGATTTTGTCAGAAAGTGAAATCCAAGAGTTCAAAATTTCATGGTTTCAATCTTCACCCGCGTTCTTTTAATGTACACTCAGCACCCAGTCAAACTCGTAATTTGTCACTATGAATTTCATCAGCCAATAGCTTTAGTACGGGGGTAAATTTCAGAACGCTGACCATAGACACTTGGGTCCTTGCTACTCCTTCATAAATGGGCGGAGCCCCCACCAACTACCATAGACTATTTTTCTATAAATAAACTTCAGAAAGTTCCAGACAGTTAATAGAGTTTTAGCCATAGACAGTTCTTTGTATCGACCACTTCTACTACGCCTAGCTACCTACCTACTAGAGTTAAGGTGCTAAATAATACAGATACAACTATATAGGAAGTTATGGACACAGCAGATTTTTAAGACAGATAACATACAGATTATGTAACATATCTAGTTCCCCATATCTGAGACTTAAAAGACTTGAAAGACCATTGGAGCCTTTATTTTTATGGGTGGGGGCTTAAGTTAAGATGAATGCAGCCCCAGCCATTCTTCTTATGTAATAAATAAGTAAGACACTGTTAATGAGTGATAGGTTAAACTATTGTTCTCATTCTTTACTTCCTCACAATATTACAGTAAAAGCGATACTCACCAAGCACTCTGGCGTGAAATTTCACCGCCATACTCTTGCCAGTGTCAGGATTTTCAAGCACAGCCACCTCTTGCATAAGTCTCTCTTTATGAGCAAACAACTCAAAGGTGAATGTGTCCAAGTCAGGCTCAGATGAGGCTTGCACATTCAACAGTCGGACAAATAAATTCTGACTACACTGCACATTTTGGCCAAGGCTGTGGCTGATTGGCACTTCAATGCTATAAATGTGATCAACCTGCAGGAAGCCAAGGTGAACATCCATGGCGTCGTCGATGCTGTTTTGCTCAACTATAATCTCCAGATTGTGATGAGGAAGTTGGCTCGGGTCAAAGTGCACATGACTGTCAGCACTCATGGTGAAATTTTACTATCTTTTAGCAGCAAATTGTATGGTTGTATACTGCTAACACAATGCAAATTAGTTATAAGTCCAGGAAAATCATAACTATCTTAGTTAATGGTTTATTTGTTGCAATAAAAACAATAGCATGAATGACACCAGAAATTTTAGCATCTAAAACAGGAAAAATACAACTTATAGTTGCTATAAGACTCAATAATTAAAACAAATAAGAATAAGACAAAGGTAACAAATCTGATGAGATTTTAAGTTTTTTTGTATTTTTTAATTCTATTTTATGAATTTCATGTGCCTAAGTAGAATACACCTTACTTTTGACAATTGGTCAAATAATAAAAAGTTATAAAACTTTTTTATCTAAATTTCAACTTTTTGGAACATACTTTGTCCATTATATACTTATATATATATATATATGTATATAAATAAAGTAAATTTTCTTTATTTAACCAATGTGCATGCCTAGCCTAATATAACATTTTAAAGCTTTTTATCCTTTATCTATACTGATAAAAAAGTCTAATTAATATAAGCATAAGCACAATAGCCTGAATCTTTGTAACACTACATATAAAAGTTAGCCTTAAGCCTAAAATGTGTAGAGAAGACTATAAAAAACATTTTAGTCATTATTTATATTATTATTATTTTTTATTTCTATTATCTTGTAACTAAACATAATTTAACCTGTTAAAAGGTTGCTTTCTAACTAATGAGAACAAAGCTAATATGTTGAAAAAAAGAATAATAATTTTGTTAAAATTTAAAGTATACTTTCTTACTTGTGTTTTCAAAGAAAATATGGCATAGTTTATTATTATCCTAATGAAAGCCAGATATATATATATATATATATATATATATATATATAATTACATAATTACATATAATTACATATACATAATTACATATATATATTATGTAAAGTCTTTTTTCTCTATAAACATACTTTTTTATATATATATTAATTATTAGAGTTCCACTGTAGCTATAGATACTGCTATGGGAAGTTACAGATATGGAGGTTTTTTGGCAAAGCATATGGATACAGTGGATATGGTTACTAGAACATATATTTCCCATATCTAGTAATAGCACTCAATTGAGAATTGAAAGACCATTGGAGCTATTGATTTGATAGGGTTAGGGTAGTAGAAATAAATGAATGTTGCTAGTTTCAAAGTGAAGGAAACTTATAAGTCCCTGGACTAGAAGTTAGGACTTAAGCATCAACATAGATTGCCAATGCCATGTCCATGTTGTGATTGGGTGGTAAGGGCTTAGGTTAAGATGAATGTTTTTACTTTCAAAGGGTAGCTCTTAAGTCCCTGCATGGATTTGGGGACTTAGCAACAAAGTGTTTCAATGCCACATACACACTATGGTTGGGTAGTAGCCTGGTAAAGGCCCATAGGCAAGAAGGTGGCAGGTGTATGCCGGAGTGATTTTTGGGGATGGCTGATTATATGCCAAAAATGTAAGTGTATGCCAAACTTTTCTTAAAAAGGTCATTAAACTTAGACAAGCTATTCTTAATAAAGTCATTTAACTTTATGATTTTTTCCTAAAAATTCAATGCTTTTCTAACATTTTACCAAGTGTTTCCTAACATGTACACAGAAAAAAAGAGTTTTGCAGAACAGAAAGCTTGTGTGCATGGTGTGCAATGATAACTAATGACTTAAACTTAGCTGAATTCACTATATCATACAAAAACGAAAATTAAGCATTCTTTATTTTAAAATTTTATGCAGTCACTTTTTAAAACAAAAATAAAAACTAATGCTTTATTTATTGTATTTTATACTAATTGATTTTTAGTTTAAAAGTTTTGCAATATTAAACTATATGTTTTAAAAAAAATAACATTTTTCATTTTTTACACTTTATTATTCTTACCTTTATGTTAAAATTACATTTGGTAAATATTGTATTCCAGGTAGTGACAGAAGTAAAAATGTATGCTAGTGTCACCAGTGTATATGCCAAGTTTGTCAGCCATAATCAAATGTATGCCCAAAAAAATTGTTATGTAGGCCTCCTTCCTGACTATGGGTAAGGGCTATAAAATGAAAGATTTAACTTTCAATGCAGGCCTAGGGGGAGCTCCTAATTTTGTGGATTTGGGGATTTAAACAATAGAGAGTTTTGATGCCATATGTACATTAGGATTGGGTGGTAGGGCTAAAGTTTAGATGAATATTTTCACTTTTGAAGGGATTTCTAATTCCCTAGAGTCGGGGACTAGGATAGGGTTGGGATGTTAGGGGCTAAATTTAAGATGAATCTTTTCATTTTCAATATGAAGGGAATTCTCAAGTTGCTAGAATCAGGGACTTAAGCAACAAAGACAGAAATGTTTGACACTACATGCACATTGAGGTTGGAATAGGGCAATAAAGTTAAGATATATTATCACTTTCAATACAAAGGAGCTCTTAAGTCCCTGGGATCAAAAAACAACACTTTTGACATCATATGCACATTGTTGTTGGGATGGTAGGGGCTTAAGTTAGGATGAATAAAGATGATAAGGAAGCTGCCTAGCATCTACCACTATCAAAGAAGGCTAGATTGCAAAGGAGGCTTCTTGAAAACCAACTGATAAGTAGGCCATCGCTGCCGCAGATATTGGTAGGTAATTCCAAGATAATTCCTACCTATTGGTAGGAATTGGAGATTTTGTTAATTTAGTTACTTAAATAATACAAAAGGAAAGAATGAAGAAAAAGAAGAGAGGAGAGATAGAGAAACTAGTGAGAAGGGGAAAGAAAAGAGGGGAGAGAGGAGAGGGAAGAGGGGAGGAAAGAGAGGGGAGAGGGAAGGAAAGATGGGAGAGGAGGGAAGAAGGGATGGAAGAAAGGACATTTGCTTTTGGCCTTGCTTGGGTAGTCCCTACAGCTTGATCAAGTGCTCATCACTTTATATAGGTCTCTAACAAGGCAGCAGGTCTTAAACTGGATGACATGGCTAGCTAGTTGAAGTTGTCGCCTGCATAGCAGGTCAGAAGGTTGCATCAGGTGTGCCCTCATATAGAATGTGGCATTGGTCTTGCTATCTAGACTGCTACATACTCTAAATATCACATGCAGCATCTAGCTGCCTCTTTAGGGCATCTATCAAGGTCTAGGTCTTGACATTGCATACATGCGCAACCTTGGGAATCACTCGGCTGTTTCTATTGGCAACACACACATGTATGTTGCTATTGGACAGAATAGTAGTCACGTGACTACTCTCAGCCAATAGCGACTTACATGTGTATGTTGCCAATAGAAATGGCCGAGTGAATCCCAAGGTTGCGCCCAAGCATGTGACATTGTATAACAGTTATAGAAAGTTTACTAGCTATAGATATGGATAGGCTATGGAAAATATTTGAGATGACTATAGATATGGATACAGGAAAAATTTGGTTATAGCAGAACCCTATAGATTATTTTGCTTTTTATTCTTAAATTCAATTGATTACATTTACATTGCAAAGTTCCTGATCATGCATGCGCAATTGCTGGCCGACCTAGCCAATCTGGCCACCATAAATTGTGATAGACCAGGGATAAGTTGCAAAAATGCCTAGGCCTAGCCTAAAGAATACAGACATAGTACTAATTAGATGATGAGGCATTTAGCCCTTATAATATAGTCATAGTTACTCTTGCCATTTACCTAAAATTGTGTTAGGTTTTCTTTCACGGGTAAATTGCATTTTTGGTCAAAAAGTAAGTTGCATGGCTAGTGTAAATCAGGGGGGTTGCATATGTATGTTCCTGATGCCCCCTTGGCTATACCCCTAGTTAAGAGACCCTTATTTAAGTCTCTAATAAAGGCAAATATTCTTGAATTAATATGGAGTATTTCTTTTAAAATGAAAGCAATGCAACTTATTGAATCAATTATAATTGCAAGTATTGCAAAATTAAATAATGCTATATTCTTTAATCTTTAGACCTACTTTTTTAGAAAGTTGCCTAGCTAGGCCTAGTATTATAAAAAATACCTAGTAAAATGCAAAATCTATAAGAATTGGAATGGAATAGCACAATAAAATGCAGAATCTGTGCACAGTGGAATAATACATTTTAGAATGACAGATTCTACTAACTTGAAATAAAACATTAAATATAAGACAAAAATTGTAATTTTTAGAATAGAATAGCTATTCTAGTTAGATTAGAATAGCTAAAATGAAAATACATTTAGCTATAGATTATAGCAAATTAGCAATATAACTATATGAAAAAGATATATAAAGAAATTTATTGTATGATTCTGGATTTGCATTATGCCAATTTATGGCAACTGAACTAGAGATGGTTCTGGCATATGACCAAGAGTCCAAGATAGCCACACACCAAGATGACCATAGCTCTAAATGTCTAAATAGATTATAATAAGCTATAGTATAGTTATAATTAGTTTATATATTTCATTTATATCCTATTGGTAGCAATTTGTATTAGGTATAAATCTTCAAGTCTTATATTATGGAGATAGTAGATACTATGATGGAACTATATTATATAATAAACATTTCCTTCTGTTTTAGCTTTAATTGTAGCCTGACCTATATATAGATCTAGTGCACTTCACTGCACTTTACTTAAAGTTAGTGGAATCTACAGCTCATTCTGCAATTTACCATTCTGGTGCAGACGCGAACTTTCTCGAAATTTCTAAAAGTCAAACTTTCATTCTCTTTGGGTGCGTTCGAGTGACTTAAAATGACTTAAACTGCCATTTTAACGTCCTTAGTAAAACAAATGTTAAGCCGACTAAATGTAAAAATAATCTAGGTAAATGATAGTCAAATTACAATTAAGAATTAATTCAATTTCTAAAACCGGTCTAAGATTAAAAAAACGTCGCCTATACTTCTTCCAACTCAACCTGAACGCCTAGGCACCGTTTTAACTTCGCTCGCAATTACCACATTTTTAAATCGTAATTGAATATTTTGTATTCTTCACCTTTGTTCTATCATTTGCTTTCACGTCCTTTTGCTCAGTTCGCTGCCCGTCAGTATAGTCTTTGAATAATTGCTTAGTACTAATATTGTTTATTTATTAATTGTTATTACTTAGTTTATTTGGACTTGGAATATAGGCACTATTATTGTTGCTACTGACTGTTATTATTTTTCTATTGGAGTTTTGTACTTTTTCAGCTTGGTTCTTATTCTTCAATATAGTATCTGAGTGAACTTCATGTTATAGTTTTGTCTTTCTATTTATTCCGTAGCTATTGTAATACCAAGGAATTATTCACTTTGGTTAAATCATATTGACTCAGATACTATATTGAAGAATAAGAACCAAGCTGTAATAGTGACTATATTCCAAGTCCAAATAAACTACTACGTAATAACAATTAATAAATAAACAATATTAGTACTAAGCAATTATTCAAAGACTATAATGACGGGCAGCGAACTGAGCAAAAGGACGTGAAAGCAAATGATAGAACAAAGGTGAAGAATACAAAATATTCAATTATGATTAAATGTGGTAATTGCGAGCGAAGTTAAAACGGTGCCTAGGCGTTCAGGTTGAGTTGGAAGAAGTATAGGCGACGTTTTTTTAATCTTAGACCGGTTTTAGAAATTGAATCAATTCTTAATTGTAATTTGACTATCATTTACCTAGATTATTTTTACATTTAGTCTGCTTAACATTTGTTTTACTAAGGACGTTAAAATGGCAGTTTAAGTCATTTTAAGTCACTCGAACGCACCCTTTCTAGAAGCTTCTTTGAGTCAGCAGCTTATTCATAACGTACATATTATAAATAGTAAATAATTAATTTATTACATTAAATAGCATATTCAATATCAGTAAAATTATCCGTAGTTTATCTGCCCTTTGGATTTGTTATACTGTAAAATACTGTATAAAACTTGTATACTTGTATATAGATAGTACTTTCTAAGTCTATTTTCTAGAACTTTTCGGATAGTCAAATTATATCTTAATACAGCAGGCGCATCGCATCGCCAATTCTTCTCACTTTTCCCTTTTCTTATTTCCTTCCTATTATTCAAACGAATCATCACCTTGCAATTTTTTCACTAACCAACATATTAACATAACGCTTCTACAGGGCTATTTAGTATTATTAAGACTGCCAACCCTCTACTGAAAACACAGAAAGGCCAAAAAGGTTAAAAATGCAGTTTTTTAAACCGCAAGGGTTTCGGAAAAACGAAGCCTAAGATTGACTTAAACAAATTCTATAATTTCTATTTCTATTTATGTACTGATCCAAATGTAAAGCAATTAAGCACTTTTTAAAAAACTTCATTCATGCAATCCACTTACATGTAGTTTGTTACCTTCCCTTAAGCCTTGCACTTTATATAGGTCGCTTCGACTCTGTTAAGCCCCTAAAATCTGGGATTTGGCAACTTTGGCACTTTGGCCAGCAGGTTAGATCAAATTAACTTGTACTAAAGTATTACATGTACAAGTTCATGCAGGCACGTCGCCACCGAGGGGGGGGGGGAACAGCGGGGACATGTCCCCCCAAAGTAAAAGCTATGAGAGGGGGGACATGCCAATGCTTTGTCCCCCACCCTACCTATAGTGACATTGTGTTAATCAATAATTTTTCTTCACGGCGCCAAAATATAGCACCTTCGGCGCCAAAATGACTGCCTGCGGCGCCAAAATGAGTGCCTGCAGCGCCGATTCTGAAAATAATGAAATTTTAGGAAATTTGTCATGCACATGATAATTTTTCGCTTTAATTTGTCCTACCACCATAAAATCCACGGCGACGCCCCTGTGTGCATATGTACAAATCTTTCTGGGTCCTGTTTGAGAGGAGGTAAAAAATGATTAAGTAAATATAAATCATATATATACTCGTAGCTTTATTAACTTGGACTGCATTAGCGAGAGGAACGCAATTAATGCTGATGCATGTATGCATACATGCAGTATATGTTGTCTTCAGGTTCAGGGAGATCTCAGGGCGAATGGCGTTATGGTCTGGCAGTCCGCGCGGGACCGAGGGAGGTTGAACTATCACGGGAATTAAAGGTGAGCCGGAGTCCGCGTGATGTGGAAAACGGGAAATACATTTATGATGTATTTTATGTGCATGTACATGTATTGAGAGTCGCCTAGCTAGCAAAAGTAGCCTATTACAGCTTGTCGATCGTGTACTTCTGTGATTGACCATAGAAAAAGGGTTTTGATTATAATTGGTTCGGCTAATTAATTCCAAGGGTTGCAATCTGAAAAAATGTGTCACATGATGTGAGAAAATTAGGCGATAGGAATGAGATAAAAACGGACACCACCGCCTACTGTGAATGATTTCAAGCAGTATCGCGCGTTGTTGTGATACATGTACATGTAGATGAAAAGCAGTGGGGCCGGCCGGGTGGGCAGTCATCTGATTTGGTCATCGGAGAATCGAGGAATCTGCATGGATTCCCTTGCAGGGTGAAGACAACGTACATGTACATACGGCTTGGACGAAATCATTAGAGCTATGGCCTACCGCGCAATATGTTACATCATAATTCATGAACGCTTACTCGTGCGTCTATGGCCAAAGCACAATAAAGCACTCGTGCTTTTGCCATTGACGCATTCGTAAGCGTTCATGAATTTCATTCTTATTAGAGCCATTCTCCCCCTTCACTGAATTAATTTTATATGTCGGCGTGAAATAAAAAAGCACAAAAATCGATTTATTTTTAACCCCCGCCTCTCTCTTTCCTCCCTCCACACTCTCTGTGTACATTCTCTCTCCTCTCCATACATTCGCGTACAATTTTAAATAAATTGTTTGCGTGCAGGAGCGGAGAGTGTCATTCCTGCACGATGTCAATGTGTAAAACAGTGGAGATTTGGCCATAGATTATTTAATTCCTGCACGACTGCCTTCATTCCCACACGCTGGCTCAAATAAGAATGCATTTTTGTATATCAGCTAATTCAAGCTATATATAGTCTTAAACCGATATAGAATTAAAGTCTTTAATATAGCTTTTTGCAGCCCATTTGGGCTTACGCGCATTGAATTTAATCCAAGATATGTTTGTCAAAGTAATGGAGCTTTTGTCTATGGTAGCAAGGCTGGCACAGCGGCATTTAATTTGGTCCAACAAGCATCAATTTGGTCCATTTAGTTCATTTGCAGCTCAGTCCCAGAATTGTGGACCATATGCTAGGCTGTTGAACGAATGTCATTGGCTTGTGATCGAAGCACTCGACGGAGGTAGACACCCAAAGGACATTGCAAGGTCGCTGAATGTAAAAGAAAAGGTGGTTTACAGCATCCAGCAGCGCCTTGAAACTCTGCCGGCAGAGATTGCCTGCGAAAGGGTGGCAATCGCCTAGGAAATTTGCTCGAGAGCCTCAGGTCCAACTGCTACTCGATGCAGTGGAGACGAACCCTTTGTTGACGTTTCAGAAAATGCAGCAGAAGTTGAGGGAACAGCTCCAGTTGGTTATCAGATTTCGACTATCAGCAGAGCTCTGGAAAAGTAACTGAAAATTGCTGGTAGAGACGCTGACATTCCAGCGGTGCGCAACAACCTGAAGACGGTTGAGAGAAGGCAAGAGTTTGTCCAATGGCTCACGAGTGTTTGGACCAAATGGATGCTTGTTGGACCAAATTAAATGCCGCTGCGCCAGCCTTGCTACCATAGACAAAAGCTCTGTTACATTGGCAAACATATCTTGGATTAAATTAAATGCGCGTAAGCCCAAATGGGCTGCAAAATGCTATATGTTAATTAGTTCTCTCTGCGTGCGTCACTAATTCTAACCCTATTGGTCTGGCGGCTTTAGCTAGACTTCTATATAGGAATTGAATTTTTGGAATGTACATTTTGAGAGACCAGAGGAAGCCACACGTACGTAACTACGTATAGTTGTGTCCTGCAAGTCCTGCAAGAGTACGTAGGTACATGTACATTAGTGTACATAGACTGAATGAAAGGAATATGGTGTACATCAGGACAAATAGCAGAAGTTTAGGAATAGTGACTTAAAACTTCAGTATAATAGGTTTAGCAGCTGGCATACAAACTCACGTAAACCGGAGTAAAATTTCTTGTTTAACACATGCAGTATCGTGACAAAATTCCTCAGTATATAATAATAAGCTTCAGCAGGTAATTCAAAGAGGCCCTGCTCCTAGGCCCAAAATGCTCCTGTAGCTTAGCTATACACACAGCTTGTCTAATGAGTTGCTGCACAAGCTTCAACAAGAAAAGTTGCAGGGAGAACTGAACCAGCTCTCTCAGTCTCCGCTCCATGCTAGCTCGTAACATACGTGTCGCTAGTCCTCGGAAAAAAACTGCTGGGGACACGCTCCGCTGACTTTTGCTGAGTTAAAAACTGTTGAATTGTTCAGATGCGTTGCCTTTGTTAACCATGAGCGCTTAGCTTTGCTATACCTTCATGTATAGCCTGCCAGGATCATCGCCCTCCCTCCATCTCTCCACAGTCAGCACCTGCTTCCCCCCTACTGTTTGCTGCTAGCTATGGCAACAAAACAAATAGAAGCGAAGGCAGGCATCCGATGCGCATAAGGCCTGGACCCCCGGGGCGGGAGACGGGCCAGAAGCAGGAGAGAAAAGTTTTGTCACTCAGCAACACAGCAATCGGCAACTTCAGCAAGCACAGCCTGATGGGCCTCTCGGTGGCGACCTTACTACTCCTGACTGCGGCACGGCTGACCGACGCTTCCACAGTCAGGGAGTTCAACTTCAACGCGTCTGATCGTCTGCCGTCGGGAATCGGCGGCCCCAACGAGTCCGCGGTCTCAGCCGTGGCGCTGAGTCCTGGCTCCATCAAGCTGGTGGGTCCGGTGGGGATGAACGCCAGCTGGCTGGGGAGTCTCCAGTGCGCGACCAAGTGCAGGGCGTGGGCTTTCTGCCACGCGTACTACTTCAATGCCAGTGCGGGCCTGTGCCACCTGGCTGACCAGGGACAGTTCGAGACCTACTGGACTGGCAACGGCACGGCTGGGGAAGCCGCCTTCGTCAAGCTGTACCACGGTGAGTGGGTCTTCTGTCACTCTGTACCACGGTGAGTGGGTCTTCTGTCACTCTGTACCACGGTGAGTGGGTCTTCTGTCACTCTGTACCACGGTGAGTGGGTCTTCTGTCACTCTGTACCACGGTGAGTGGGTCTTCTGTCACTCTGTACCACGGTGAGTAAGCCTTCTGTCACTCTGTACCACGGTGAGTGGGTCTTCTGTCACTCTGTACCACGGTGAGTGGGTCTTCTGTCACTCTGTACCACGGTGAGTGGGTCTTCTGTCACTCTGTACCACGGTGAGTGGATCTTCTGTCACTCTGTACCACGGTGAGTGGGTCTTCTGTCACTCTGTACCACGGTGAGTGGATCTTCTGTCCCTCTTTACCACGGTGAGTGGTTCTTCTGTCACTCTGTAACACATTGAGTGGGTCTTCTGTCACTCTGTACCAGGCTGAGTGAATCTTCTGTCACTCTTTACCACGGTGAGTGGTTCTTCTGTCACTCTGTAACACATTGAGTGGGTCTTCTGTCACTCTGTACCACGGTGAGTGGGTCTTCTGTCACTCTGTACCACGGTGAGTGGGTCTTCTGTCACTCTGTACCACGGCGAGTGGGTCTTCTGTCACTCTGTACCACGGTGAGTGGGTCTTCTGTCACTCTGTACCACGGCGAGTGGGTCTTCTGTCACTCTGTACCACGGTGAGTGGGTCTTTAATCGAGCAGTTTCCTGTATACTTTGATTCATGAAAGCACACCGACTTCTCCTGCTCAGACATCTGCACCTGGCAGTCCTGGACCAACTGGGCCACCGCCTCTGGTGCGACCGGAGATTCCGACATCTGCAACGCGCTTGTGAATCGAACCCGCGTCCGCCAGTGCACCTGCCCCACTGACGAAGGGGCCTCCGTGAGCGGCTAGTGTCAGGGCGCGAAGGACAAAAGCCAGACGCAGGGCAGCTTCATCAGCTGGTGCCAGTGGTCTGAGTGGGCCACCGACTCGTCCGAAGGCAGCCTGGTCTGCGGGAACTGGAACAGCAGGCACCGGTCCAGGAGCTGCCGCTGCCCGATTGACAGGCCGCCTGAGACCATCGAGACGGCCGCGGTTGATAACATCACCCAGGTAAGCTTTAAGGTGTTGCTGGATTTAATTTTTATTTAAAAATGCAACAGGGCTACTTTCAGTAGGATAAAGCCAATATTGTTAATTGTCCTTATTCCCCGAAGACTTGGAACTGGTGCAACTGGCAAGGCTGGAACGAGTGGACGAGTGACAAAGGCTATAGGAAGTCTTGGTACTACGCGAACAACTACGATCCCGGATGCAACCGGCAGTTCACTCGAAGGAGAGTCCGCAAATGCGGCTGCTCCACTCCAATCAGCGCGTCGGCTGGCCCGGAGGTGAGCAGCGAGTCGGACACTGCCTACACTGCCTGGTGTGACTGGGGCAACTGGGGCAACTGGTACAAGGACTGCAGATATAATTATAAAATTGTGCGAAGTAGGACTCGCACCTACAACGACTGCATCAGGAGCTCGTCAAACAGCTGTTCACGAGACTGGTGGCAAAGAGAAGCCGGTCCCTCGTGCCGCTGGAGTGACTGGAGCAGCTGGCAGTCTTGGCGGCATTGCAATTCCAAGAGAGCCAAATTCAAGACATGCAGATGCGAAGATGATGAAGATTACAATACGGCCGCTGTCACTGACTACAGGTGTTATTATTCGTACGGTTTCTGGTAGCTTTCGTAAAGCCACATTACATTTTAGTCGCAAAATCGCGTATATAAACTCTGACATCTGCAGTAGAATTACTTTTCCCAGTCTATGATAGATCATGCCATAATTATTATTATATTTTAAGACAGGGGTCACCAGACTCCGTCCCACGGGCCACATGCGGCCCCCGAAGCCTCTCTATCCGGCAGTCAGTTACTTTGAAACTTCACAATAGCAATTCGGCCCGCTCAAGGCTTGTTTCTCTTCTCAGCTCTCCTCTCTCTTCTCTCTCCTCCCCTCTATCCCCTCTCTCTTCTCCTCTCTCCCCTCTCCTCTCTCCCCATCCTCCCTCCCATCTCTCCTCTTTTCTCTTTTAATCTGCTTTTAATCAGCCCCGAGCTGGATTCTTTATCTGGCCCTTGTGGTAAAAAAGTTTGCCCAACTCGCCACCGAGATATGTTTAACAACCAGAAAACGCTATTTTTTAATACGGTTACTATTTCAGCTTCAACTCTAGACAGTAGTGACTCTACTATTTATAAGAATAGAATACCTTTTTGCTATCAGATTATTGCAAAGCTGCTATGAGATTATTGCTATGAGATTATGGAAGAGCTGCTATGAAATTATTGCAAAGCCGCTATAAGATTATTTAAGAGCTGCTATGGGATTATTGAAGAGCTGCTATGAGCTTACTGAAGAGCTGCTATCAGATTATTGCAAAGCTGCTATAAGAATATTGCTAAGCTGCTATGAGATTATTGCAAAGCTGCTATGAGACTGTTTGACAGCTGCTATGAGATTTTTGAAGAGCTTCTATGAGATTATTGGAGAGCTGCTATGAGATTATTAAAGAGCTACAATGAGATTATTTGAGAGCTACTATGAGATTATTGAAGAGCTGCTGTAAGAATACTTAAAAGCTGCTATGGAATTATTTAAGAGCTGCTATGAGATTATGGAAGAGCTGCTATGAGATTTTTGCAAAGCTGCTATAAGAATATTGCAAAGCTGATATGAGATTATTGCAAAGCGGCTGTGAGATTATTGAAGAACTGCTATGAGAATATTTCAAAGCTGCTATGGGATTATTTAAGAGCTGCTATGAGATTATTGAAGCGCTGCTATGAAATTATTGAAGAGCTTTTATGAGATTATTGCAAAGCTGCTATGAGATTATTGAAGAGCTGTTATGAGATTGTTAAAAAGATGCTATGAGATTATTGCAAAGCTGCTATGAGACTGTTTGAGAGCTGCTATGAGATTATTGGAGAGCTACTATGAGATTATTGAAGATCTGCTTTGAGATTATTTTTATGAATTACATGACGCTTCTTGTTTTTAATCCGGCGCTTTTTAAAGTTTCTTTAGATTTCTTGACGTTAAAAAATTTAATAAAAATCTCTAGACTCTAAAATTTCGAACCCACGTCGCTGCATTTGCAGTTCAGTCTGTTCACATGTAAGCTAGCTCACATCGTTATGGTACAGACAGACTGCATATATATGAGATATATACATATGCAGTCTGTATCAGTTTCAATTAAAGTCAACATAGTTTCGCAATCTAAATCTAGCTAGTCTCGTGCAATGCTTCCACGCAGAGTTACAATTCAGCTGTGACGCAATCTATTTCAGAATCAGCATTCAACCAGTCAGTTTTTTCTCTAGCACTCATACAATGCTTTTCAAGTCGAAAGTTCTGCTTGACCTTTACAAAAAAGCATGTTTTTCGAATATTTAATGCCTTTAGCATCGAGCAATTTCTTAGGCAAGATGCATGTACCGAGACGCGGAAATTTCTTCAATTGGCTTCATGTAAAATAGCCGTCTTGTCGTCGTTTAAGCGAACGCGTTGTCCGATTTTTTTTTCAAATTTGCACCATTCGATCAGAAATTTTCGCGTCTCGGTACATGCATCTTGGCTAAGAAATTGCTCGATGCTAAAGGCATTAAATATTCGAAAAACATGATTTTTTGTAAAGGTCAAGCAGAACTTTCGACGTAAAAAGCATTGTATCAATGCTAGAGAGAAAACTGACTGGTTGAATGCTGAAATAGATTGCGTCACAGCTGAATTGTAATTCTGCGTGGAAGCATTGCACGAGACTAGCTAGATTTAGATTGCGTAACTATGTTGACTTTAATTGAAACTGATACAGACTGCCCGAGAAATTGATTATGTAATAACTGCTATGCTTGGAGCATTAAAAGTTTGAAATTTATATATAAGTTATAAAATTCATGTTACCATAACGATGTGAGCTAGCTTACAGGTGAACAGACTGAACTGCAAATGCAGCGACGTGGGTTCGAAATTTTAGAGTCTAGAGATTTTTATTAAATTTTTTAACGTCAAGAAATCTAAAGAAACTTTAAAAAGCGCCGGATTAAAAACAAGAAGCGTCATGTAATTCATAAAAATAATCTCAAAGCAGATCATCAATAATCTCATAGTAGCTCTCCAATAATCTCATAGCAGCTCTCAAACAGTCTCATTCATTTTTAGTATATCTGACTAGCCATTTAGCCCCCCGCTGGGGGGCTTTAAAATGACACCAGGTGGTCTTTATTTTGGCCCAACAGTAACCATTATTTTTCATTTCAATTAATCAAAAATTACTTTTCCGCATTTTGAAAAAAATAAATTGCTATGAATCAAAACTTTCACCAGCAAAAAAGTTTCTTTCATTAGCCCAAAACCCTTTTTCAATCAGCAAATAGTGCTTATCCTTTCAAGCACAAACTCTTAGTGCATATCGTCATTGGCCTGGGCATACTCTGGTCCGCAGCAGGAGCTCAATATGCCAATCCCTGACGGCCTTTGACCCCCTCTTTATTAGCCTAACTCAAAGAATCAAACCTTTAATAAATACGCTGGTATTTCCTACCAGCAGAATTCAGCATCACTTGTGTGTACTTTTTACTATCTGAATTAAATGAGCTACTTGAGCCGTACTACTTGACGATCTGACAATCGCTCAACAACCTAACCCCCTCCCCCCCAACAATTCAGCCATCCCCCATGAGCCTTGATATCTCAACAATTCAGCCATCCTCATGAGCCTTGACATCTCAGCAATTCCCCCAGTAGGCCTTGACATCTCAGAAATTCCCTCAGTAAGCATCGACATCGCAGCAATTAAACTCGAGCCTTGACATCTCAGCAATTCCCCCAGTAAGCCTTGACATCTCAGCAATTACCCCAGTAAGCCTTGACATCTGAGCAATTCCCATGAGCCTTGAAATCTCAGAAATTATCCCAAAAAAGCCATGAAATCTCAGCAAATCAACCAATAAGCCTTGACATCTCAGAAATTCCTGAGATGTCTCCACAACAACCTGAAATTATCCCTTCCAATCCCAAAAAACAGGCTTCAGTCATACTCTAGCGGCCTAGGATTGTCCCCACAGTAAACAATAATTTACTCAGCAGTCACAGTAGTCCACAGTTACCACCTCAGCAGTTTGCAGCTATACGCTCATAAGTCGGGAGCAAAGATAAAAGAGCAAAGAATATGGTCTGGAGGAACTCCGTCTGCACATCTCACATCTTTACATCTATGATATGATCCTCCAGACGATATGATCTATATGTCTGGAGGAACTACCTTAGCAGTTTGTAGTTTGTCCCCTTTGCAGTCTGCAATGAACCTTTTGACAATCTGCAGTTCTTCTGTCGGCCGGCTCCTCAGTATCCTGCTTAGCAAACTGCAAAGATATTTTCAACAATAAAAATTTGCTCACAATGTAGTACGGTTCACTAATCAATTTTCGATACATATCGGCAGTGTTTTGCACAAATCAGCATTAAGCAATACCTTCATTCCTAAATAGCAAGCATCCCCCAAAAGAAAGCAATCTCAGCAGTCCCCCCATAAGCCTTTGAAACCTCAATTCAAGCAATTCTTCCAGTAAGCCATGGCATATCAGCAATTCCCCATGGGCCTTGAAATCTCAGAAATTGCCCCAAAAAGCCATGACATCTCAGCAATTCCTGAGATATGCCCACAACAACCTGAAATTATCCCTTCTAATCCCACAAAACAGACTGCAGTCATTATCTTAGCAGCCTGGAGTTATCCCCTTGCAGTCTATAACTTTCATTAACATTAAGCATTTATCCCCTCAGCAGCCTAGAACTGTCCCGTCAGCAAACCATAATAATTCACTCAGCAGTCCACAGTAATCCCCTAAACAACCTGCACTTAATCACTTAAACTGTACAGTTTTGAAACTGATGTCTTCCTATCCTATCCTCTCTGAGAGTTGTCTTGCTCAGAAGTCTACCAATCCTCCAAGCAGCTCCCCTCAGCAGTTTTCAGCTATATGCTTAAAAGTCTGGAGGAACTACCTCAGCAGTTTTCAGTTTGTCCCCTTTGCAGTCTGCATGAATGACCTTTTCGCCAATCTGCAGTTCCCCTCAGCATCTGCAGTTCTCCTCTCGGCCGTCTCCTTAGTATCCTCAGCAAACTGAAAAATAAAGGATCCTTTCAAGAATCTTAATTTTTTCTCAGCATTTATTACGGTTCACTAATCAATTTTCGATACATATCGGCAGTTTTTTCACAATTCAGCCTTCATTTTAACAATAAATTTAGCAGCTTAGCAATTTGATACTTTCATGGAGCTAGGCAATACCCATTGATGCGATGAGTAATGCTCAAAGCAGTTTTTTACAAATCAAATTTGCTTAGTAAATTTGAATAATTTTGTATGGCAAAAATTATTCATTAAGTGTGCGTTGCGAATTCAACAAAAATATTCCTATTAGTTGAGCCCGAAGCTATAAATGAATAAATTAATTTAATTTTAATCCTCCGCCGAGGAGGCAGACTCGAACCTTGGACCTTACGCCTAGCCTAAACCTAGTCCTAGTGCCTACACTGCGGCTATTCCGTCTACTGGGCGCAAAAATCAGCCATAAATGCTTCGGCACTGCAGTCAAATACATAGCAGTGATAGGCTGCTCAGTGTGCACAGGTTGTGCAGGCAGAGCCAATGCAAAATTGAGTGAAATCTATAAATAGCAATTGTCTATGCAGTCAGCCAGAGCAGAATGTACACACGCCGCCACTGAGCATTATTTTCCTCTCCCTTGCTGCATCCAGTACTGAGGCCTACTACACAATGAAGAGAGAAAAGTTGTGGCGCAATCTTAATTGGAATTGCTATTCAGTTAGTCAAGATTTTGACCTTTTCTAGCCTCCAATTGAAAGCATTGGGAAAACTCGTTTTTCGAATATTTAGCCATCTTCCCATTCGAATTTTTCAATACAATTAAATCCACACAATCTCACAAGAATTTGCAATTGAATAAAGCAAGTTAGAAAAAAATCGGTTCAGGCATTCAGGCTGTAGACAAACCTTAGAGATTTAGTCCATTGTGATTGGAAAGCAATTGCATTTGAAAAGCAACAGTTATAACAAGCCTTTTTTAAACCTCGCGTCAGAGGGGGGCCGATGTCAGGCATGCATGTAGTTTAAAATTTTGTTGAAGCAGATAAGGAGAGCTGCTTGTGAAAAAGTCTTTAAAATGTTAATTGTTCTCTCTATGCGTGCGTCACCAATTCTAACCCTATTGGTCTGGCAGCTGGCTTTCTAGACTTCTCCATAGGAATTGAATTGTTGGCATGTACATTTTGAGAGACCAGAGGAAGCCATGCAGTCGTCACACGTACGTAAACTACGTACACTACGCGTATAGTTGTGTCCTGCAAGTTTTGAAAGAGTAAGTAGGTACGAGGACGTACCTAGTGTACTAGTGTATTAGTGTATTAGTGTACATTAGTGTACATTAGTGTATTAGTGTATTAGTGTACATTAGTGTACATTAGTGTATTAGTGTACATAGACGAAAGGAATTAAAGACCAGGTGTACATCAGGAAAAATAGCTGACGTTTAGGACTAATACAGTAATACAGTTTCCAGGAAGGGCAGCTGCAGTGGCTATTGCCTTGTATATATTAGAATGGGAATAATAATAACTATAGTTACGTGGAACAAAAGGCTTGCATGTTCCAGCAATGCGCAGTCATTATGTAGTACCATTTAAAATATCAATGCGATCGATGAATTGTAAACGCATTGAATTGTGTGCCACCTAGTGACAACTAATAATAAAATACGAATACTATAACTACAAGAATTATGTTCTTAAGACTGGGCCTGGGGTGGTAACTTTGAATATATAGAACCTTCCAAAAACTTTAGTCTAATAGGTTTAGTAGCTGGCATACAAACTCAGGTAAACCGAAGAAAGATTTCTTGTTTAACACAGTATCGTGACAAATTTCCTCAGTATATAATAATAAGCTTCAGCAGGTAATTCAAAGAGGCCCTGCTCCTAGGCCCAAAATGCTCCTGTAGCTTAGCTATACACACAGCTTGTCTAATGAGTTGCTGCACAAGCTTCAACAAGAAAAGTTGCAGGGAGAACTGAACCTCTCTCAGTCTCCGCTCCATGCTAACATACGTGTCGCTAGTCCTCGGAAAAAACTGCTGGGGCCTCGCTCTGCTGACTTTTGCTGAGAAAAAATTGTTCAATTGTTCAGATGCGTTGCCTTTGTTAACCATGAGCAGACGGATGGCCCGAATTCGGGTTATGCCTCAACACCCAAACCCAACGGGGAATTTTTGTTATATCTATGGCCAAAAAACCAGCAAAATTGGCACACCCGTTCTGGACTTATGTGGCCCGAAACCGGGTCAAGTAGTGGCCAATAAGATGGTGAAAACGCACTTAGAAAAGATAGACTGTAACAAAACAAAGTAATTTCAAATATTCATATATTTTTCTTCTGTTTAAAAGTTAACGACTTAAGTTATATTAGAACATAGTGAAGTGGGGTCATTTCTTTACTGGTCAAAACTGGAGGGAAGCTGTCACAATTGTCACGCTGTCACGTCATTTTCTGTGGAGTTGATTTTAGAAAGCTTTTAGAAAACTAGAAAGAAACGGATAATCTAAAAACAAAAAGCATATAAATTTATTATAACTCCAAATTAAGTACGGAATAATGTAATTTCTATCCACGATAATGCAACAAATATATTATTTTATTTCGAGGGGCGTTGGTGCTAGGACTGAGGTCTAGGAGCTGAGAGACCGGGTCCCTGGATTGATTGCGAATCCTCGCCATCTCTAACACTAACACTCCCTGCCGCCCCGTCTCTGCGCCTGCGGTTATCACTCTGCGAATCCGCCCCTTCCTATTGTAATTCCCTCACCTCTACCCCTGTGCTCATGACCCTACCCTCTTCTACTGTTTTCTGATTCCTACGTCCCATATTAGTAGTTTCTGTAACCAGGACAATTTCTGGACTATCTGTAACCAGGTGAAGTCGGATGTAGGTTGGCAGCTTGCAGTTCAGCTGGGATACCGCGGTTTTCCGTACTATCCCGGTTAGCAGTGTATCATGCTGCAGCAGCCAAGTAGCCAGCCGCTGAGACGTAAACCAACGGTCGGTGAAGACGTGGTGTCCAAGATACAGCAAACCGCGGCACAGTTCTGCAACAACCTTCGCACTCATCGTCAAGTCCTGACACCCGAGGCCTTCACCGAACTGATTATTGACCTCAGGGAATGTGTGGACGATGAAGTTCCATAAGTACGCACTCTCACTCTCACAGATACAAGACATTTTAATTCCATATTTACTTTTCTTTGTTGGAATGTACTGTTTAAAAGCAACTCTGCCCTTGTACAAAACGAGTGTCTCATCAACCGACAGTCGCTGCCGTGGCATGTAATTGCACAGATGCTTTACGCTGTGCAGAAAGGGCTCCATCTTTGCCAGAGGCCCATCTCCTAAAGCCTCAGCGCAGTTGTAAAAACGCAGTGTCTCTTGCTCAAGGACACATATTGTTCCAGTAAAGTCGGGAATCGAGCCTCCGACCTTCAAGTCGTGAGTCGGACGCTCTAAAAGTTATTTAGTTTTTTATACTCATATTTTTTGTTTCAATCCGCATGCACATGTAACAATACCTGCACGAATCTTTAGAACATTTTTCCCGAACCTAGGCTTACACGCGATCCAGCTGGGATGACAGGATAAATCGTTATTTGGTGAGTGCTAATTTATTCTGTACTGTTTTTTCAGCAACCCGGATCTGCAACAGGTAAAACTGACTAAATTTTGTCGAATGCCTGATGGGAAACATGGTCTGGAATGGATTCGCGGATTTTTTCCCTATTTGCGATCAGAAAATAACGGATGCTGGCTTCTCGGAGTCATTCCGCATTGACAGCGTCTGAATTCCTGTGCAATTTTTATTCAGCTTCTCCCACCTCCGTAGCCGCCCACGGAATCGCCCAAAAGCGCTGTTTCCATGGCAACCAACAAAACAAAGAGACGCATCAAGCCGGTGCATAAAACAGCTGAGCCCGGGGCGGGAGACGGGCCAGAAGCAGAAGAGAAAAGTTTTGTCACTCAGCAACACAGCAATCGGCAACTTCAGCAAGCACAGCCTGATGGGCCTCTCGGTGGCGACCTTAGTACTCCTGACTGCGGCACGGCTGACCGACGCTTCCACAGTCAGGGAGTTCAACTTCAACGCGTCTGATCGTCTGCCACCGGGAATCGGCGGCCCCAACGAGTCCGCGGTCTCAGCCGTGGCGCTGAGTCCGGGCTCCATCAAGCTGGTGGGTCCGGTGGGGATGAACGCCAGCTTGCTGGGGAGTCTCCAGTGCGCGACCAAGTGCAGGGCGTGGGCTTTCTGCCACGCGTACTACTTCAATGCCAGTGCGGGCCTGTGCCACCTGGCTGACCAGGGACAGTTCGAGACCTACTGGACTGGCAACGGCACGGCTGGGGAAGCCGCCTTCGTCAAGCTGTACCACGGTGAGTGGGTCTTCTGTCACTCTGTACCACGGTGAGTGGGTCTTCTGTCACTCTGTACCATGGTGAGTGGGTCTTCTGTCACTCTGTACCACGGTGAGTGGGTCTTCTATCACTCTGTACCACGGTGAGTGGGTCTTCTATCACTCTGTACCACGGTGAGTGGTTCTTCTGTCACTCTGTACCACAGTGAGTGGTTCTTCTGTCACTCTGTAACACAGTGAGTGGGTCTTCTGTCACTCTGTACCACGGTGAGTGGGTCTTCTATCACTCTGTACCACGGTGAGTGGTTCTTCTGTCACTCTGTAACACAGTGAGTGGGTCTTCTATTGAAGAGTTGATTCGGGAGGTGATCAGTCTCCCGAAAACTCCCACTTCCAGACCCTAAGCCTGGAAACAAAATAAAGTGATCACTTACTGTCGCGGGCTCCTCTTCTGTGTAGTGCAGGTTCTCTGAGCTCGTTTCTTCAATTCTTCTTCTTCTTCTTCTTCTCCGGAGGAATCTTCTTGGAGACTCGAATCGGCCGAATGAGAGCGTGACGATCAAATCAGGCGACGTCGCAGTATTTCTCGAATGCAAATCAATATAGGCCTTAAGCTCAGTAATCAATATCAACGATGCGCCCTTATAATAAAAGCAACTTTCTGTAATAATCACGAGGACCTCCAAGAGGGGCGTCTTCTTCTAGATCTAACGGAATCGGAGTCGTGTGCTCCTATCGGTTAATCTAGGATAACCAAAATCAATCAATCGATAATCCTCTAAGGGTATCGGAATCGGTCCGCAGATCCTATCCAATCCTTTAGGAAAATGGGAGGCCTCAAATTCAATGAACTCAGTCAAATCGACTGGACAGTAGCGGCCGGCAATAAATCGCTCTCAAAATCAATAACAAAGGCTCGAGCAACGGCTCACCAATTGGTTTACTTCTCTCTCAGAGATGTAGCCTCGTTTAGCTGTTCCAGCAAGCTCCAAGATCTTTAGAGGCTGCTCCGAGTCTGAGATTTTTAGCTCGGATTTTGGCTTGTATTTATAGGAAAAATTCTTGAGAAACAGCTTATTTTTAGTAGGTGACAGTTTAGCGCTTTGGAAATTTGGCCCCTATGGAATACATTAGGTTTGAGCGTCAATACCATATTCGGAGTTCTAAATTTAAGTGTTGCAAAAGATGGTCATTTGTTGCTTTCGTGGTCTTTAAAAATAGAGTATGACAATTTGCAGTTTTTACAACATTCAAGTTTTTCGCATTTTTATGTTACTACTTACAGTAGTCTGCATGTAATGCCTCTGGAGATCTCTACACTATCACTCTGTAACACATTGAGTGGTTCTTCTGTCACTCTGTAACACATTGAGTGGGTCTTCTGTCACTCTGTACCACGGCGAGTGGGTCTTCTGTCACTCTGTACCACGGTGAGTGGGTCTTCTGTCACTCTGTACCACGGTGAGTGGGTCTTCTGTCACTCTGTACCACGGCGAGTGGGTCTTCTGTCACTCTGTACCACGGTGAGTGGGTCTTTAATCGAGCAGTTTCCTGTATACTTTGATTCATGAAAGCACACCGACTTCTCCTGCTCAGACATCTGCACCTGGCAGTCCTGGACCAACTGGGCCACCGCCTCTGGTGCGACCGGAGATTCCGACATCTGCAACGCGCTTGTGAATCGAACCCGCGTCCGCCAGTGCACCTGCCCCACTGACGAAGGGGCCTCCGTGAGCGGCTGGTGTCAGGGAGCGAAGGACAAAAGCCAGACGCAGGGCAGCTTCATCAGCTGGTGCCAGTGGTCCGAGTGGGCCACCGACTCGTCCGAAGGCAGCCGGGTCTGCAGAAACTGGAACAGCAGGCACCGGTCCAGGATCTGCCGCTGCCCGATTGACAGGCCGCCTGAGACCATCGAGACGGCCGCGGTTGATAACATCACCCAGGTAAGCTTTAAGGTGTTGCTGGATTTAATTTTCATTTAAAAATGCAACAGGGCTACTTTCAGTAGGATAAAGCCAATATTGTTAATTGTCCTTATTCCCCGAAGACTTGGAACTGGTGCAACTGGCAAGGCTGGAACGAGTGGACGAGTGACAAAGGCTATAGGAAGTCTTCGTACTACGCGAACAACTACGATCCCGGATGCAACAGGCAGTTCACTCGCAGGAGAGTCCGAAAATGCGGCTGCTCCACTCCAATCAGCGCGTCGGCTGGCCCGGAGGTGAGCAGCGAGTCGGACACTGCCTACACTGCCTGGTGTGACTGGGGCAACTGGGGCAACTGGTACAAGGACTGCAGATATAATTATAAAATTGTGCGAAGTAGGACTCGCACCTACAACGACTGCATCAGGAGCTCGTCAAACAGCTGTTCACGAGACTGGTGGCAAAGAGAAGCCGGTCCCTCGTGCCGCTGGAGTGACTGGAGCAGCTGGCAGTCTTGGCGGCATTGCAATTCCAAGAGAGCCAAATTCAAGACATGCAGATGCGAAGATGATGAAGATTACAATACGGCAGCTGTCACTGACTACAGGTGTTATTATTCGTACGGTTTCTGGTAGCTTTCGTAAAGCCACATTACATTTTAGTCGCAAAATCGCGTATATAAACTGCAAAATCTAAATTGAAAATTTGAAACTCTGACATCTGCAGTAGAATTACTTTTCCCAGTCTATGATAGATCGCGCCATAATTATTATTTTAAGACAGGGGTCAGCAATCTCCGGCCCACGGGCCACATGCGGCCCCCGAAGCCTCTCTATCCGACAGTCGGTTACTTTGAAACTTCACAATAGCAATCCGGCCCGCTCAAAGCTTGTTTCTCTTCTCAGCTCTCCTCTCTCTTTTCTCTCCTCCCCCCTATCCCCTCTCTCTTCTCCTCTCTTCCCTCTCCTCTCTCCCCATCCTCTCTCCCCATTCTTCCTCCCATCTCTCCTCTTTTCTCTTTTAATCTGCTTTTAATCAGCCCGGAGCTGGATTCTTTATCTGGCCCTTGTGGTAAAAAAGTTTGCCCAACTCGCGACTGAGATATGTTTAACAACCAGAAAACGCTATTTTTTAATACGGTTACTATTTCACCTTCAACTCTAGACAGTAGTGACTCTACTATTTATAAGAATAGTTACCTTTTTGCTTTCAAATATATAGAGACTATCACGAAAAATTGGCTATACGCTCTTACGAGTACACTGTAGTTTGGTTAAACAATTCCTAAAATGTGGCATTTCAAACCAAGTTGGAACGAGTTTCCTATAGCTACAATAGAGACTGCATGCACTAAATAATGAAGTTTAAAAGTAACGTGGCCACCAGAAGGAAACAAACTACAGTTTTCTAGGGGAAATTATTGTCAATGAATTTGGTTACACATTCTCAGAACAAGGCGCGCGGGATGTGTTCCTGGTTCCTTGTAATCCTTGATGTAAAACCCGTTAATTACCCACAAAGTTTTTACCTTATATTTAGTACCTTACGTTATTAAGTTACCTTATTCTTACCTTATATTTAGTACTAATATATTTACCTACGAGCTGTGACAAAACACTTAACTACAAATGCGTAACAAAATATTTGAACTATACCATGTACTTTTTTCATAAACGTGCCATAATGGGCAGACGTGCAACCGACAGCTCAGCCGCAGCTATTGCGCAGCGCATCTGAAGGCTGCGTACGACTGTTCAGTCCAAGGTCGGGGGGGGGGGGGTCGCCACACACAAACTCAGTTACCCCAGCTAATGCTGGCACCCATTTTACAGCTGGCTGAACTGAAGCAATGCAGAGTTAAGTGTCTTGCTCAAGGACACAAATTGTTCCAGTGGGATCGAATCCCCGACCAAGCAGATGTAGAATAGGGCTTGAAGCTAAACACATTCTATGCAGTGAATAAATTGCCTAGACAAATCATGCAAATCCTTCAATAAATCATGATCTTCCCTTGACATTTCTGCCATTCCCCCAAGCCTATACATCTCAGCAATCCCTCAAGACTTGACATCTCAGTAATTCCCCCAAGCCTAGACATCTCAGCAATCCCCCAAGACTTGACATCTCAGTAATTCCCCCAAGCCTAGACATCTCAGCAATCCCCCAAGACTTGACATCTCAGTAATTCCCCCAAGCTTAGACATCTCAGCAATCCCCCAAGACTTGACATCTCAGTAATTCCCCCAAGCCTATACATCTCAGCAATCCTTCAAGACTTGACATCTCAGTAATTCCCCCAAGCTTAGACATCTCAGCAATCCCCCAAGACTTGACATCTCAGTAATTCCCCCAAGCCTATACATCTCAGCAATCCCTCAAGACTTGACATCTCAGTAATTCCCCCAAGAGATTATTGCAAAGCTGTTGTGACATTATTGCAGAGCTGCTATGAGATTATTGCTATGAGATTATGGAAGAGCTGCTATGAAATTATTTGAGAGCTACTATGAGATTATTTGAAAGCTACTATGAGATTTTAAAGAGCTACTATGAGATTATTTGAAAGCTACTATGAGATTTTAAAGAGCTACTATGAGATTATTTGAAAGCTACTATGAGATTTTAAAGAACTACTATGAGATTATTTGAAAGCTACTATGAGATTTTAAAGAGCTACTATGAGATTATTTGAAAGCTGCTATGAGATTTTTAAGAGCTACTATGAGACTACTGAAGAGCTGCTATGAGAATATTGCAAAGATGCTATTAGATTATTTCAAAGCTGCTATGAGATTATTGAAGAGCTGCTATGAGATTTTTAAGAGCTACTATGAGGCTATTGAAGAGCTGCTATGAGAATATTGCAAAGCTGCTATGAGATTATTGAAGAGCTGCATTGAGATTATTGAAGAGCTGCTATGAGATTATTGAAGAGCTGCTATGAGATTATTGAAGAGCTGCTATGATAATATTTCAAAGCTGCTATGAGATTATTTGAGAGCTACTATGAGATTATTGAAGAGCTGCTATGAGATTATTGAAGAGCTTCTATGAGATTATTGCAAAGCTGCATTGAGATTTTTGAAGAGCTGCTATAAGAATATTTCAAAGCTGCTATGAGATTATTGTAAAGCTGCTATCAGATTATTGCAAAGCTGCTATCAGATTATTGCAAAGCTGCTATGAGATTATTGCTATGAGATTATGGAAGAGCTGCTATGAAATTATTGCAAAGCCGCTATAAGATTATTTAAGAGCTGCTATGGGATTATTGAAGAGCTGCTATGAGCTTATTGAAGAGCTGCTATCAGATTATTGCAAAGCTGCTATAAGAATATTGCTAAGCTGCTATGAGATTATTGCAAAGCTGCTATGAGACTGTTTGACAGCTGCTATGAGATTTTTGAAGAGCTTCTATGAGATTATTGGAGAGCTGCTATGAGATTATTAAAGAGCTACAATGAGATTATTTGAGAGCTACTATGAGATTATTGAAGAGCTGCTGTAAGAATACTTAAAAGCTGCTATGGGATTATGGAAGAGCTGCTATGAGATTTTTGCAAAGCTGCTATAAGAATATTGCAAAGCTGATATGCGATTATTGCAAAGCGGCTGTGAGATTATTGAAGAACTGCTATGAGAATATTTCAAAGCTGCTATGGGATTATGGAAGAGCTGCTATGAGATTATTGAAGAGCTGCTGTAAGAATACTTAAAAGCTGCTATGGGATTATGGAAGAGCTGCTATGAGATTTTTGCAAAGCTGCTATAAGAATATTGCAAAGCTGATATGAGATTATTGCAAAGCGGCTGTGAGATTATTGAAGAACTGCTATGAGAATATTTCAAAGCTGCTTTGGGATTATTTAAGAGCTGCTATGAGATTATTGAAGCGCTGCTATGAGATTATTGAAGAGCTTTTATGAGATTATTGCAAAGCTGCTATGAGATTATTGAAGAGCTGTTATGAGATTGTTAAAAAGATGCTATGAGATTATTGCAAAGCTGCTATGAGATTATTGCAAAGCGGCTGTGAGATTATTGAAGAACTGCTATGAGAATATTGCAAAGCTGCTATGAGATTATGGAAGAGCTGCTATGAGATTATTGCAAAGCTGCTATAAGAATATTACTAAGCTGCTATGAGATTATTGCAAAGCTGCTATGAGACTGTTTGACAGCTGCTATGAGATTTTTGAAGAGCTTCTATGAGATTATTGGAGAGCTGCTATGAGATTATTAAAGAGCTACAATGAGATTATTAAAGAGCTACAATGAGATTATTTGAGAGCTACTATGAGATTATTGAAGAGCTGCTGTAAGAATACTTAAAAGCTGCTATGGGATTATTGAAGAGCTGCTATGAGATTATGGAAGAGCTGCTATGAGATTTTTGCAAAGCTGCTATAAGAATATTGCAAAGCTGATATGAGATTATTGCAAAGCGGCTGTGAGATTATTGAAGAACTGCTATGAGAATATTTCAAAGCTGCTATGGGATTATTTAAGAGCTGCTATGAGATTATTGAAGCGCTGCTATGAAATTATTGAAGAGCTTTTATGAGATTATTGCAAAGCTGCTATGAGATTATTGAAGAGCTGTTATGAGATTGTTAAAAAGATGCTATGAGATTATTGCAAAGCTGCTATGAGACTGTTTGAGAGCTGCTATGAGATTATTGGAGAGCTACTATGAGATTATTGAAGATCTGCTTTGAGATTATTTTTATGAATTACATGACGCTTCTTGTTTTTAATCCGGCGCTTTTTAAAGTTTCTTTAGATTTCTTGACGTTAAAAAATTTAATAAAAATCTCTAGACTCTAAAATTTCGAACCCACGTCGCTGCATTTGCAGTTCAGTCTGTTCACATGTAAGCTAGCTCGCATCGTTATGGTAACATGAATTTTATAACTTATATATAAATTTCAAACTTTTAATGCTCCAAGCATAGCAGTTATTACATAATCAATTTCTCGGGCAGTCTGTATCAGTTTCAATTAAAGTCAACATAGTTACGCAATCTAAATCTAGCTAGTCTCGTGCAATGCTTCCACGCAGAATTACAATTCAGCTGTGACGCAATCTATTTCAGTATTCAACCAGTCAGTTTTCTCTCTAGCATTCATACAATGCTTTTCACGTCGAAAGTTCTGCTTGACCTTTACAAAAAAGCATGTTTTTCGAATATTTAATGCCTTTAGCATCGAGCAATTTCTTAGGCAAGATGCATGTACCGAGACGCGAAAATTTCTGATCGAATGGTGCAAATTTGAAAAAAAATCGGACAACGCGTTCACTTAAACGACGACAATACGGCTATTTTACATGAAGCCAATGGAAGAAATTTCCGCGTCTCGGTACATGCATCTTGCCTAAGAAATTGCTCGATGCTAAAGGCATTAAATTTTCGAAAACCATGCTTTTTGTAAAGGTCAAGCAGAACTTTCGACTTGAAAAGCATTGTATGAGTGCTAGAGAAAAAACTGACTGGTTGAATGCTGATTCTGAAATAGATTGCGTCACAGCTGAATTGTAACTCTGCGTGGAAGCATTGCACGAGACTAGCTAGATTTAGATTGTGAAACTATGTTGACTTTAATTGAAACTGATACAGACTGCATATATATATATATATAAATATACATATAGTTTTCATTTTTTGTATATCTGACTAGCCATTTAGCCCCCCGCTGGGGGGCTTTAAAATGACACCAGGTGGTCTTTATTTTGGCCCAACAGTAACGTTCCATTATTTTTCATTTCAATTAATCAAAAATTACTTTTCCTCATTTTGAAAAAAATAAATTGCTATGAATCAAAACTTTCACCAGCAAAAAAGTTTCTTTCATTAGCCCAAAACCCTTTTTCAATCAGCAAATAGTGCTTATCCTTTCAAGCACAAACTCTTAGTGCATATCGTCATTGGCCTGGGCATACTCTGGTCCGCAGCAGGAGCTCAATATGCCAATCCCTGACGGCCTTTGACCCCCTCTTTATTAGCCTAACTCAAAGAATCAAACCTTTAATAAATACGCTGGTATTTCCTACCAGCAGAATTCAGCATCACCTGTATGTACTTTTTACTATCTGAATTAAATGAGCTACTTGAGCCGTCCTACTTGACGATCTGACAATCGCTCAACAACCTAACCCCCTCCCCCCAACAATTCAGCCATCCCCCATGAGCCTTGATATCTCAACAATTCAGCCATCCTCATGAGCCTTGACATCTCAGCAAGTCCCCCAGTAAGCCTTGACATCTGAGCAATTCCCATGAGCCTTGAAATCTCAGAAATTATCCCAAAAAAGCCATGAAATCTCAGCAAATCAACCAATAAGCCTTGACATCTCAGAAATTCCTGAGATGTCTCCACAACAACCTGAAATTATCCCTTCCAATCCCAAAAAACAGGCTTCAGTCATACTCTAGCGGCCTAGGATTGTCCCCACAGTAAACAATAATTTACTCAGCAGTCACAGTAGTCCACAGTTACCTCCTCAGCAGTTTGCAGCTATACGCTCATAAGTCGGGAGCAAAGATAAAAGAGCAAAGAATATGGTCTGGAGGAACTCCGTCTGCACATCTCACATCTTTACATCTATGATATGATCCTCCAGACGATATGATCTATATGTCTGGAGGAACTACCTTAGCAGTTTGTAGTTTGTCCCCTTTGCAGTCTGCAATGAACCTTTTGACAATCTGCAGTTCTTCTGTCGGCCGGCTCCTCAGTATCCTGCTTAGCAAACTGCAATGATATTTTCAACAATAAAAATTTGCTCACAATGTAGTACGGTTCACTAATCAATTTTCGATACATATCGGCAGTGTTTTGCACAAATCAGCATTAAGCAATACCTTCATTCCTAAATAGCAAGCATCCCCCAAAAGAAAGCAATCTCAGCAGTCCCCCCATAAGCCTTTGAAACCTCAATTCAAGCAATTCTTCCAGTAAGCCATGGCATATCAGCAATTCCCCATGGGCCTTGAAATCTCAGAAATTGCCCCAAAAAGCCATGACATCTCAGCAATTCCTGAGATATGCCCACAACAACCTGAAATTATCCCTTCTAATCCCACAAAACAGACTGCAGTCATTATCTTAGCAGCCTGGAGTTATCCCCTTGCAGTCTATAACTTTCATTAACATTAAGCATTTATCCCCTCAGCAGCCTAGAACTGTCCCGTCAGCAAACCATAATAATTCACTCAGCAGTCCACAGTAATCCCCTAAACAACCTGCACTTAATCACTTAAACTGTACAGTTTTGAAACTGATGTCTTCCTATCCTATCCTCTCTGAGAGTTGTCTTGCTCAGAAGTCTACCAATCCTCCAAGCAGCTCCCCTCAGCAGTTTTCAGCTATATGCTTAAAAGTCTGGAGGAACTACCTCAGCAGTTTTCAGTTTGTCCCCTTTGCAGTCTGCATGAATGACCTTTTCGCCAATCTGCAGTTCCCCTCAGCATCTGCAGTTCTCCTCTCGGCCGTCTCCTTAGTATCCTCAGCAAACTGAAAAATAAAGGATCCTTTCAAGAATCTTAATTTTTTCTCAGCATTTATTACGGTTCACTAATCAATTTTCGATACATATCGGCAGTTTTTTCACAATTCAGCCTTCATTTTAACAATAAATTTAGCAGCTTAGCAATTTGATACTTTCATGGAGCTAGGCAATACCCATTGATGCGATGAGTAATGCTCAAAGCAGTTTTTTACAAATCAAATTTGCTTAGTAAATTTGAATAATTTTGTATGGCAAAAATTATTCATTAAGTGTGCGTTGCGAATTCAACAAAAATATTCCTATTAGTTGAGCCCGAAGCTATAAATGAATAAATTAATTTAATTTTAATCCTCCGCCGAGGAGGCAGACTCGAACCTTGGACCTTACGCCTAGCCTAAACCTAGTCCTAGTGCCTACACTGCGGCTATTCCGTCTACTGGGCGCAAAAATCAGCCATAAATGCTTCGGCACTGCAGTCAAATACATAGCAGTGATAGGCTGCTCAGTGTGCACAGGTTGTGCAGGCAGAGCCAATGCAAAATTGAGTGAAATCTATAAATAGCAATTGTCTATGCAGTCAGCCAGAGCAGAATGTACACACGCCGCCACTGAGCATTATTTTCCTCTCCCTTGCTGCATCCAGTACTGAGGCCTACTACACAATGAAGAGAGAAAAGTTGTGGCGCAATCTTAATTGGAATTGCTATTCAGTTAGTCAAGATTTTGACCTTTTCTAGCCTCCAATTGAAAGCATTGGGAAAACTCGTTTTTCGAATATTTAGCCATCTTCCCATTCGAATTTTTCAATACAATTAAATCCACACAATCTCACAAGAATTTGCAATTGAATAAAGCAAGTTAGAAAAAAATCGGTTCAGGCATTCAGGCTGTAGACAAACCTTAGAGATTTAGTCCATTGTGATTGGAAAGCAATTGCATTTGAAAAGCAACAGTTATAACAAGCCTTTTTTAAACCTCGCGTCAGAGGGGGGCCGATGTCAGGCATGCATGTAGTTTAAAATTTTGTTGAAGCAGATAAGGAGAGCTGCTTGTGAAAAAGTCTTTAAAATGTTAATTGTTCTCTCTATGCGTGCGTCACCAATTCTAACCCTATTGGTCTGGCAGCTGGCTTTCTAGACTTCTCCATAGGAATTGAATTGTTGGCATGTACATTTTGAGAGACCAGAGGAAGCCATGCAGTCGTCACACGTACGTAAACTACGTACACTACGCGTATAGTTGTGTCCTGCAAGTTTTGAAAGAGTAAGTAGGTACGAGGACGTACCTAGTGTACTAGTGTATTAGTGTATTAGTGTACATTAGTGTACATTAGTGTATTAGTGTATTAGTGTACATTAGTGTACATTAGTGTATTAGTGTACATAGACGAAAGGAATTAAAGACCAGGTGTACATCAGGAAAAATAGCTGACGTTTAGGACTAATACAGTAATACAGTTTCCAGGAAGGGCAGCTGCAGTGGCTATTGCCTTGTATATATTAGAATGGGAATAATAATAACTATAGTTACGTGGAACAAAAGGCTTGCATGTTCCAGCAATGCGCAGTCATTATGTAGTACCATTTAAAATATCAATGCGATCGATGAATTGTAAACGCATTGAATTGTGTGCCACCTAGTGACAACTAATAATAAAATACGAATACTATAACTACAAGAATTATGTTCTTAAGACTGGGCCTGGGGTGGTAACTTTGAATATATAGAACCTTCCAAAAATTTAGTCTAATAGGTTTAGTAGCTGGCATACAAACTCAGGTAAACCGAAGAAAGATTTCTTGTTTAACACAGTATCGTGACAAATTTCCTCAGTATATAATAATAAGCTTCAGCAGGTAATTCAAAGAGGCCCTGCTCCTAGGCCCAAAATGCTCCTGTAGCTTAGCTATACACACAGCTTGTCTAATGAGTTGCTGCACAAGCTTCAACAAGAAAAGTTGCAGGGAGAACTGAACCTCTCTCAGTCTCCGCTCCATGCTAACATACGTGTCGCTAGTCCTCGGAAAAAACTGCTGGGGCCTCGCTCTGCTGACTTTTGCTGAGAAAAAATTGTTCAATTGTTCAGATGCGTTGCCTTTGTTAACCATGAGCAGACGGATGGCCCGAATTCGGGTTATGCCTCAACACCCAAACCCAACGGGGAATTTTTGTTATATCTATGGCCAAAAAACCAGCAAAATTGGCACACCCGTTCTGGACTTATGTGGCCCGAAACCGGGTCAAGTAGTGGCCAATAAGAAAGATATCGCTTTTGACGCTCTAGATAAGACTTTAGACATTCAGTGTCTGAGTGTCTTATTCTCATTTTGATATTCCATTTTTTAGTCTATGGCCAAGCCATTCCTGCAGCCAAGACTGGGCTTGCTCTGGCCGTGGCTAGCCTGGCCTTGCTTGCGATCCTATGCAGTCTTATTTTGAATGTCTAAAGTCTTATCTAGAGCGTCAAAAGCGATAGTGAAAACGCACTTAGAAAAGATAGACTGTAACAAAACAAAGTAATTTCAAATATTCATATATTTTTCTTCTGTTTAAAAGTTAACGACTTAAGTCATACTAGAACATAGTGAAGTGGGGTCATTTCTTTACTGGTTGAAACTGGAGGGAAGCTGTCACAATTGTCACGCTGTCACGTCATTTTCTGTGGAGTTGATTTTAGAAAGCTTTTAGAAAACTAGAAAGAAACAGGTAATCTAAAAACAAAAAGCATATAAATTTATTATAACTCCAAATTAAGTACGGAATAATGTAATTTCTATCCACGATAATGCAAAAAGTATATTATTTTATTTCGAGGGGCGTTTGTGCTAGGACTGAGGTCTAGGAGCTGAGAGACCGGGTCCCTGGATTGATTGCGAATCCTCGCCATCTCTAACACGAACACCCCCTGCCGCCCCGTCAACCGACAGTCGCTGCCGTGGCATGTAATTGTTGCTGCACAGATGCTTTACGCTGTGCAGAAAGGGCTCCATCTTTGCCAGAGGGCCGTCTCCTAAAGCTTCAGCGCAGTTGTAAAAACACAGGCAGGACAGCAGCTGCTTGAAGCGGTCTCTTGAGAGCGAGAATGGCTTGGCCAGAAGGGGGCAATGAAACGCTGGATCGGTTGACCAGTACGAGCTAGTTGGCGATTTCCGGCTTCTTGTCGACACCCATCAAAAGCACGATTCCCACTAACTTACGAACTTCATCCGTCATTGAGTCCCGCCATTTCAACACTTGCTTCGGCAGTGCAGCCTCTGTTTGTCCAATTGCTGAGGTCTTCGAACAACTGGTCTGGAAAGAAATAGCTTTAGGAAAGCATCTTCGTTTCCATCAGCAGTTTGTGGAGGCTGCCAGTCTGGTCGGATGCCAGGTGTTCCGAGAAAATCAGGTAGGGCTGATGGCCTGTTGTTCTCAGTCGGTGGAACCATGTACCACCCACCGGCTTGCTCGTTGTTCTCAGCGATGTTCATCTCATCGTCCTCAGACCATTCGAAAGTTTCATCAGCGGTGGAATACAGACTCGACGAAGTATCAGAGTCGAAACTGGCGACAGAACCCATGTATATTTGCTTGAAACAGAAAATCTGTTTCAAGGTGTGAGCATTGCAAGAAAAAAAATTTCTATGGCCCGATTTCGGGCCAAGCCGTCAGGAACGGGTGTGTGATGTAACCACCCTTGTCGCCTGTCCGCTCCTATTGAGAGACGAACGCTTGGCTAGAGGGGGCAATGACCGTAGGCTGCCTATGACCGGGCAATGACCTGACGGACCTCCAGCACCAGACTGTCCCGCCCACATGATTAGTAGCTTTGGTAGCGCTTCGTGACCAGAGGGCCAAGGACCCACATGGACCCCACCTGTAGCCAAGGTGCAATAGTTGGTCACTCGGTCATGGTATGGCTGCCACCACTCTATGTGACCTGGCGCACCTGGATCTTTCTACCAGACCTCTCGAGGCTAGAGCCCCGCCTGGATTGGTTACCAGGGGGTTTAGGCTAACAGGGGAGACGCATGCAGCCGAGTACAGGGACTCTGCTTGGGGCATGATCGGGAACTCTGGGCTCAATCCTGGAGGATTTCTCAGCAGGGGATCCTTTGTGGCTGTGAGCGAGGCTGACTTGCGACTTTGATTACTAAGAGTAGTATGAGGCGAACATGTACTGTCTCTAGTTTAGATTGCTCAGGGCGAAGGGACGCGTTAGCATGGGGTTGCAACCTTCCTACTGCCATTCTGTGCCAAAACTCGCTAATCACCCTCCACTGCACGCACTCACGAACCCGCCGCACGCACTCACACAGGCGGGCTTTGCACGGGGAGAGGCCATTAGCTTACCCAAACTTCCTTATGCTTTGCCACCCCGGGAGAAAGGCTTAGCAAGCCATGAGTTAAATGATGGTGAAAGATTGAATAATGATGAAGTTAGTTAGTAGTTAGTAATTAGGCCTCTAGGCGAATAATTAGGCAATTAGGCGGCTTCACTATTGAGTAAAATACAGCAAAAAGCTACGGTATCACAATTGGCTCAGCTCTCTAATCAGACAATGGAAAATAGGCAAACCCCGGATAAGCAAAGGCAATTAGAGCACAAATTAGTAACAGGAACTTACCGGCAGCTGCACAGAGAGAGAGAGAGGCGGAGTGACCGAGGACGGCTGTAGGCTGCAGTCAGGCAGACAGTGAAGCGGCGATGCGCTGGAGCGACGAGGCGCTGATGTAGATCAGGCGATGCTGATGATGCTGGGCGGTATCAGACCGCTGGCCGATAGGCGAGCTCACTTGGGGAGCTAAGGATAACTTGGCGGTAACAGACCGCGGACCGGCAGGGATTCGTCTTATAGACGAATGGGTCAGAACTCAATCTGACAGCAAGTCCAAAGAAGGACGAGAAGAGGAAGAGTCTGAGGATTCTCATGCCGAAATCGCTTCCTTTTATAGACCTCACAGCCGCCTCCTCAAGGTCGTTACCATGGCTCCCTCTCTCTGATTGGCTGCCGGCAGAATGACGTCAGAATGAGTCATGATGAGAAGCATGAGACCGGCATAGCAACATGAGAAATCGGGAAATTGCGCAATCCGGAGGTGGGGTGGGGGGATAATTGGCGCAGCGGGTGGTCGTGAAAGTATTGCGCAAGCAAACATTGAGAACAATAGGGCTGGGGTCGAGAACAAAGGAATTGGAAAACGGGGATAATTGGGGAGAACTGAGAACAATGGAAAAGTAAACATTGGGGAAAAGGTGATAATTAGGTGCGAAAACGAGAACAAAAGAAAGAGAAAATCGGAGAAAATGTGATAATTGGTGGGGGTCGAGAGAACAAAAGAAGCAAAAACGAGAACAATAGAAGCGGAGGTGGGGAGGGTGTCGCATGAGAAATTTGGGGAGGAGAACAATGGCGTGAGAAAAGGTTGCGCAAGAGAGGGGGATGAGTCATCGATGAGTCACCGAGGGGGAGAGGGGGTCACACGACTTGCGTCACCGTTTGGGAGTTTGAGAGGGGATGGGGAGACGGTGAGCACACAAAATACTGTAAGTAGACACAGGGAAAGAGGGGACAGCGCAGGAAAAGAGTGCAGAGGGAGACAAAAAAGAGGGGAGATAGGGAAAGTACAGGAAGAATAGGGCGGAAAACAGAAGAGATAGGGTAGAGGGGGAGGTACAGAAAGGGGTAGGGGGCTCCGGAAAGGCAGGTGTGGCGGCAGGGGAGACGGGACCAAGGCAGCAGGAGGGGTGCAGCAGAGCGGGAGTCTCCAGGCCCGGTCGGAGACCTGGCCGAGTCTCGACAGCTCTGTGCAGAGGGTGCACGGGATAGGAGGCACTTTCGAAAAAGTTCCCATGCCCTATCCCGCGACCAGAGCGTGGTTACATCATGTGGACCAAAGAGAGGTCAGTCAGCCGCGGTTGCTAGCCGCAGTGTCGGCAACCCGGAGACTGACAATTACGCCACTGCTCAGGTCTCTGCCGGGGAGTTTGCCTGCGTTGCTACCGTCCACGCGCTCTACTATGAGTAGTATGCTAACTGTGTGTTATGCAAGCCAAAAATAGAAAGAAAGACAAAAAATGCTTTAATTTGTTTTCAAATATCATATAAACTTGGCGTCGATTTCAGGCTATTTTTAAGTTCATAATTTGATCTGGTCTATTGATCAATATCTTCTAACGATATGCTGACTTGATTACCAACAATACGTATGCTTTGTGGTCTTGAATGTTTATTCTGACACCATTGACAGCGGAATCAGAAGAAGCACTGGATTCTCAAATTTTTCATCAATGCCTCAATGACTTTAGCGTGCACTCAATTTCTTCGAGAAAAGCTTTGAAAAAGCACTATATTGGGAGAGCAGAAACTCCCAGATTACAGAATTTGTACTTTTTTGCACAGCGCTCAAAGGGTTTCAGGGGCGTCGCCGCTGAAGGCTGCGTACGGCTGTTCAGTCCAAGGACTGGGGGTTCGCCACACACCCTCAATTACCTCAGCTAATGCTAGCCCCCATTTTACACCTGGGTGAACTGAAGCAATGCAGAGTTAATTGTCTCTTGCTCAAGGACACATATTGTTCCAGTAAAGTCGGGAATCGAGCCTCCGACCTTCAAGTCGTGAGTCGGACGCTCTAAAAGTTATTTAGTTTTTTATACTCATATTTTTTGTTTCAATCCGCATGCACATGTAACAATACCTGCACGAATCTTTAGAACATTTTTCCCGAACCTAGGCTTACACGCGATCCAGCTGGGATGACAGGATAAATCGTTATTTGGTGAGTGCTAATTTATTCTGTACTGTTTTTTCAGCAACCCGGATCTGCAACAGGTAAAACTGACTAAATTTTGTCGAATGCCTGATGGGAAACATGGTCTGGAATGGATTCGCGGATTTTTTCCCTATTTGCGATCAGAAAATAACGGATGCTGGCTTCTCAGAGTCATTCCGCATTGACAGCGTCTGAATTCCTGTGCAATTTTTATTTAGCTTCTCCCACCTCCGTAGCCGCCCACGGAATCGCCCAAAAGCGCTGTTTCCATGGCAACCAACAAAACAAAGAGACGCATCAAGCCGGTGCATAAAACAGCTGAGCCCGGGGCGGGAGACGGGCCAGAAGCAGAAGAGAAAAGTTTTGTCACTCAGCAACACAGCAATCGGCAACTTCAGCAAGCACAGCCTGATGGGCCTCTCGGTGGCGACCTTACTACTCCTGACTGCGGCACGGCTGACCGACGCTTCCACAGTCAGGGAGTTCAACTTCAACGCGTCTGATCGTCTGCCGTCGGGAATCGGCGGTCCCAACGAGTCCGCGGTCTCAGCCGTGGCGCTGAGTCCTGGCTCCATCAAGCTGGTGGGTCCGGTGGGGATGAACGCCAGCTATCACTCATTCTGTCACTCTGTACCACGGTGAGTGGGTCTTCTGTCACTCTGTACCATGGTGAGTGGGTCTTCTGTCACTCTGTACCACGGTGAGTGGGTCTTCTGTCACTCTGTACCACGGTGAGTGGGTCCTCTGTCACTCTGTACCACGGTGAGTGGATCTTCTGTCACTCTGTACCACGGTGAGTGGGTCTTCTGTCACTCTGTACCACGGTGAGTGGGTCTTCTGTCACTCTGTACCACGGTGAGTGGGTCTTTAATCGAGCAGTTTCCTGGATACTTTGATTCATGAAAGCACACCGACTTCTCCTGCTCAGACATCTGCACCTGGCAGTCCTGGACCAACTGGGCCACCGCCTCTGGTGCGACCGGAGATTCCGACATCTGCAACGCGCTTGTGAATCGAACCCGCGTCCGCCAGTGCACCTGCCCAACCGATGAAGGGGCCTCCGTGAGCGGCTGGTGTCAGGGTGCGAAGGACAAAAGCCAGACGCAGGGCAGCTTCATCAGCTGGTGCCAGTGGTCCGAGTGGGCCACCGACTCGTCCGAAGGCAGCCTGGTCTGCGGAAACTGGAACAGCAGGCACCGGTCCAGGAGCTGCCGCTGTCCGATTGACAGGCCGCCTGAGACCATCGAGACGGCCGCGGTTGATAACATCACCCATGTAAGCTTTAAGGTGTTGCTGGATTTAATTTTTATTTAAAAACAGGGCTACTTTCAGTAGTATAGCAAATATTGTTAATTGTCCTTATTCCCCGAAGACTTGGAACTGGTGCAACTGGCAAGGCTGGAACGAGTGGACGAGTGACAAAGGCTATAGGAAGTCTTCGTACTACGCGAACAACTACGATCCCGGATGCAACCGGCAGTTCACTCGAAGGAGAGTCCGCAAATGCGGCTGCTCCACTCCAATCGGCGCGTCGGCTGGCCCGGAGGTAAGCAGCGAGTCGGACACTGCCTTCACTGCCTGGTGTGAGTGGGGCAACTGGGGCAACTGGTACAAGGACTGCAAATATAACTATAAAATTTTGCGAAGTAGGACTCGCACCTACAACGACTGCATCAGGAGCTCGTCAAACAGCTGTTCACGAGAATGGTGGCAAAGACAAGCCGGTCCCTCGTGCCGCTGGAGTGACTGGAGCAGCTGGCAGTCTTGGCGGCATTGCAATTCCAAGAGAGCCAAATTCAAGACATGCAGATGCGAAGATGATGAAGATTACAATACGGCCGCTGTCACTGACTACAGGTGTTATTATTCGTACGGTTTCTGGTAGCTTTCGTAAAGCCACATTACATTTTAGTCGCAAAATCGCGTATATAAACTGCAAAATCTAAACTGAAAATTTGAAACTCTGACATCTGCAGTAGAATTACTTTTCCCAGTCTATGATAGATCGCGCCATAATTATTATTTTAAGACAGGGGTCACCAGACTCCGGCCCACGGGCCACATGCGGCCCCCGAAGCCTCTCTATCCGGCAGTCGGTTAATTTGAAACTTCACAATAGCAATCCGGCCCGCTCAAGGCTTGTTTCTCTTCTCAGCTCTCCTCTCTCTTCTCTCTCCTCCCCTCTATCCCCTCTCTCTTCTCCTCTCTCCCCTCTCCTCTCTCCCCATCCTCCCTCTCTATCCTTCCTCCCATCTCTCCTCTTTTCTCTTTTAATCTGCTTTTAATCAGCCCGGAGCTGGATTCTTTATCTGGCCCTTGTGGTAAAAAAGTTTGCCCAACTCGCGACTGAAATATGTTTAACAACCAGAAAACGCTATTTTTTAATACGGTTACTATTTTTTATCCTGAACTATTGAATTATCTATCTGGTATCTCGTATTTGAGAGATTGGTGAAAAAACGTGCTGCACTAAGTGTAAGCTGCCGTAACTTTTCAGCTCATACCTTCGACTCTAAACAGTGACTCGACTAGTTATAGAACACTAGAATAGAATACCTTTTTTGCTTTTAAATATATAGAGACTATCACGAAGAATTGGCTATACGAGTATACGCTCGTACACTGTAGTTTGGTTAAACAATTCTTAATCTGTGAAGTAAATTCCGGTTCCAAGAAAAAGAACTTCCGGCACTTGTTCCGTTACCGGTCCTTTATAATTTTAAAGAACCGCCAATTAAAATGTGCTCAAACATTTTTTTGTGAAAAAAACAAACAATGTGTTGGTATAGAGTTAAACATGCTTTTATTCCTCAAATAAAGATGCTACATTGTATTTTTTATTATTATCGCATCCAAAATTTAAGTGGATAAGCAAACCCTCGTACAAAACAAGGATTAGCAGTATTTCTACGATTAGCAGAAAAAATTTGAAGGTCGATTTTCAGATATTGATTCTGACTCTTCACAAGTATGTATGAATCGATAAGTTTTGTCCAATAGGTGTGTCACAACGTGTAGAATACTTCAAGATACTTTTGTTTTGTGTGAGTCATTCTTCGTCGCCCTACTGCGAACAATTCCTGTAGTATTGTGCTGTAGTTTTACAGCAGCTATGCTTTGTAGTGTAGTGTAGTGTAGTGTAGTGTAAGTATACTTTTGTACACTGCTGACCAGGGACAACTAAAACCCTCGGGATGCGAAATTCGAGCGAATTCATAGCAAAAAATCTGAGAGGCTCGCTTAAAAGTATTGTTCTATGGCTTTTTCAAGTCTTTTCTGCTATCAGGCATTAACGGTTAGATTAAATAGTAAAGCGAGGCAATGTCGAGTATTTAATTTAAAGAATAGGAACCAGTGATATAATTACAATGTATTTACAATAAAGTAACCGCCATATCAACAAAAAAACTCCAACGGCAAGAAGATAAAATATGAAAGCAAAGATATAACTCCAACAGCAAGAAGATAAAGGATGAAAGCGAAGATGAAACTCCAACGGCAAGAAGATAAAGGATGAAAGCGAAGATGAAACTCCAACGGCAAGAAGATAAAGGATGAAAGCGAAGATGAAACTCCAACGGCAAGAAGATAAAGGATGAAAGCGAAGATGAAACTCCAACGGCAAGAAGATAAAGGATGAAAGCGAAGATGAAACTCCAACGGCAAGAAGATAGAAGCAAATACGGAACTCCAAGGACAAGACGACACAAACAGTCAGTAGCTCGTACATAAAGGAAACGCTGGAACTTCACCTACTGAGCATCTAACTTCCGAAGCTTTCCATCATGGGATGTCGTCGGTATTGGTGGGAGTTTTGACGAGCGTCTTACTAATCCTTTGAAAAAAACGTTGGCTAGCCGACGGGACACACTGTCCATGCTGAACTGTGTCTTAGTTGGAAAGTAAAAGTCCTTAATAACATAAAACAGCTTCTGCACGCGAGTTGCGCACGTAGGAGAGTGCAGAATAAAACTGCTGTAGCAGAGACAGGATAAGTCTAACAGCCATTGTGGAGGATGACAAAGCTTTCCGCGAGATAACTCTTCAGTGAATTCGCTGGCTGGAATGCTCGTCTCTGATATCAAATCTGTTCCTTTGATGCCTTCTTTAGTCGCTGTATAACCTGTCAATTTCCAATAAAGCACGGTTTGAATTGTTTTTATGAGATTGTGTAAAACCTCGTGAATTAAATTTTAATTAATATCCAGCTTACCTGCGATATAGTGTAGAGCGAAGCCATCTCCGAAATGGAAAGCTCCTCTGATTTAGCAGCACAATTATCAATGGTCGCCAGTTCAATTTCATTCAGCTGTTCATTGCAACATTTGCTCCGATCGTGCTTGTAGTCTGCTAATTCAAGGGATGCGAATAATTTCATTCGTCGGAGTCGAGCACTGAGCAGCACTTGCTCCACAGATACATAGTAGTTGCCGCCGCTCTTTGGGCGATACACGCCAAACTCAGCCTCAAGTGGATCACTGTGAAAGTCAGCCAGCAGAACGTAGCTGATTCGTGGGTCGGACAAAAGAACCTCACACATCTCACAGGCTCCGCGCAGTGAGTTTACTAGCGCTGACTTAGTCTCGGGCGTCAATGAATGATGGCGAGCTCGGCCTTTTCCACAATGTGTCGAATCAAACGAATCCGCGAGCGCGCTAAGAAATTGTATGCTTTCATCTTGAACGGAATAGACTGGTCGCCTGTCCGGATCCCGTAGTCGTGCGTGTAGATCAGGATTTTTACAATAGACAATTTTCCAGAATCTCACTATGGTTTTGATAAATTCCGCAGTGTCTGAGTATCCATCACACTTCAATGCAGCGGCAACCCTTTCATCGAGAACTTGGAGAGCGAGACTGACTTTAGTTTTCTGAATGCTTGTGGGATAACAGGCCTCATGAGTTAGACATGTGCGCTTGACTACGTGGTCTTTCTCCATTTGGTACAGGCGTACCACGTCTGACCATTTAGCGGATATCTGTCTGTCAGCGCCAGGAGGTTGAAAGCTTAGAATTCCATTCGCTTCCATTTGCCAATTGTTGCGAATGCATTTGATAATGTGAACGAAATCGAACAGCATGAAGAATTCCGACTCCCGTGCAGACAGGTCTCCATCTTTATCTAACGTAAACAAGTAAACGTCTTCGTTCAGAATAGCTGTGTTCAGTGCATGTCGAGATACGACATCCGAATTTTTCACCTCAGCTCGAAAACTTTCCCATGCCGGCAAAAAATCAAGCAGCTGAAAAGCGTCCATCTCATCGATGTCGCCGCACCTCGCGTCAGAAAGAACACCGCGCTTTTCGGCCTGTCGGTCCTGGTCTAAAATAAGAGTAAAAATAAAAGTAAGATAATTGTGAGCGGCAAAATCGATATAGACGCTAAGTGTTGAGCAATCTTTAAGTTACGTACCTTGGTTCTGAACAAAACACGAGCTAGGAACTCCATTAAAAATAGAAGGAGGATTAATTGGCCTTTCGGTAGAGTTTTTCTTGACCATTGGCATTGGAGCATCGCTTGGCCAATGCTTTACGCACACGCCCATATTGTCAGTCACTCTAAACTAATAAATTTTGGGTTTCAAGTTGTTTGGACGAGACTGGCATGCAGAATTGAAGCGGAATTATGCAGCAGTAATGACAGCAAATGATCTGGTTTCTTACCTGGAGAATATTTGGCAGCGCCTTTCTCCATCGCTCTCGCTCCTGTGGATCTCTGGGAAACGCAAATGTCCGTGTTCGAACGGCTTCAGAGTTGTAATTTGACGAGCACGGAAATTACGCTGCACTTTCTTGGCATTTCATCAAGTGAATAAAAAATGCTTCTCTTGATATAGTTCAGCTTAGCTTCACTGCTGGCCGCAGCTAAAGCAATTTTAATTTGCCTGATAGCAGAGAAGACTTGAAAAAGCCATAGAACAATACTTTTAAGCGAGCCCCTCAGATTTTTTGCCATGAATTGGCTCGTTTCGCGTCCCGAGGGTTTTAGTTGTCCCTGCTGCTGACTCGTTTAGAATCAATAATAATCTTCTGGCAGCCTTGGAAATACCAGTTGACAATTAAGAAAAAAGATGCCAGGACAACAAATGGCTGGAATTTGATAGACAGACCAGTGCACAAGACTTTAAGTAACTTGATTGATGAGTGCTTCTGCGTTGCAATTAGAAAATTATAAATTAGCCTCAAAATAGTTAAAAGTCAAAACACTCTTAGAATGCATCACTCGTGTCGTCCTGCACGAACATCGAAATGAAGAAATCGGTCTTCAAAAGATTTCCACGAATCACGAATGTAGCGTTCTGATATACTACTAGTGATCCTACCAATAATTACTTCAGTCTGATTCTATGATGCTTAAAAACGTGCTTCAACTTACAAAACCACATGATCACCTCTTTTTACCTTTTTATAAATTTACGACGAGTATTTTGGTGAAAATTTTGCGCTTTTGTGCAACTTTTAGCACTAAATGTTTAGTGCTAATTAAATGGGCTGTTTGGCACATAAAATTTCATTTTCAAGTACCGGAGGACCGGACTTATCAAAAAGTAACTTCCGGTACTAAAAGTGCCGGAAGTGCCGGAACTTTGCTCAACACTGTTCTTAATTTGGCATTTCAAACCGAGTTGGAATGGAATGTTTCGTATAGCTACAGTAGCGGTAGAGTCTGCGTGCACTAAATAATTAAGTTTAAAAGTACAATGGCCCACCAGAAGTACATGTAAACAAACTACACTTTTCTAGGAGAAATTATTGTCAAGGAATTTGAAACATTCTCAGGACAAGGCGCGGGGAATGTGTTCCTGGTTTCTTTCAATCCTTGATATAAAACCCGTTAATTGCTGCTCAAAGTTTTTTACCTCAATTTTAGTACTGATATATATTTACCTACGAGCTATGACAATACACTTAACTACATTTGTACATATGCTTAACAAAATATTTGAACTATATATAATGTACGGGAGCACGAGAAATGCCCGCAGAAAAATTGCCCGCCGAGCTTTTTCCCGCCGAGGTTTGCCCGCAATGCTTTTTCCTGCAGCGCATTTGGCAGCTGGAATCTGTCTGCATTGCCCCCCCCCAAAAAAAAATTATGCATTTGATATGCAGTTACTATCAAAACGTTTTGATCGGATAAATCTCTTTATTAAAACTTCATTGGTGAAGAAATGCAGACAAAATCTGCCGCATGGCTAAATGCGCTGCAGTAAAAAATCATTGCGGGCAAACCTCGGCGGGAAAAGCTCGACGGGCAAATCACGCCGGGCAATTCGTCTATAACGCGATGTTTTATGATGTTCTAAGCACCGGTTATCTTCTGCCTTCAGACAGCGGCGAAACAAATGACAAGACCGGGGGAGATGCTTCTGTTTATTGAGATCACATTCTAGCTCTAAAACCAGCAGTGCCTCCAAGGACTACTTAACAACTTTGTTGTTGTTAAGTAGTCCTTGAGTGCCTCTTTGGGCTACAAGATCGTGTATATTTATAGTATAGTATAGTATAGTATAGTATAGTATAGTATAGTATAGTATAGTATAGTATAGTATAGTATAGTATTCCTGCTCAATGACACAAATTGTTCCAGTGGAATCGGGAATCGAACCCCCGATCAAGCAGATGTAGAATAAGGGCTTGAAGCTAAACACATCCTATGCATTGAATAAATTGTGAAAACTCGATAATTCGAGCAAGTATAATCCATGGTTTGGTTTAGGTGCTACTGCAAAAGCAAGCATCCGTCCATTCTAGTAGTACACGAATAAAACGGCTTGACAATTTTTTTGAGTAGTTACTATTCTGCTTGCCTGCCGCTACGGGCTGAGGGAGGCCTCTACAGCTGCTATACTGTCTGGTTTTTTTTTTAATTTTTCGACTAATGTTTACATCCGTGATTTCTCTCCGACTCGAGCCAGCTCCAGCAGTCTCTAAAAATCCTTCATCTTGAAAAGAAAAAATCTAGCTAAATGACAACATGGCTATTTTTTTCATAAATCCAGGATGTAATAACTGCGTTTATTATCCTTATTGTCCAAAGAGATACCAATAAGTAGATGCACAGTAAAGCAATGAATTTTTAACACAATCCTTCGTCTTGAACAAAATCTGCAGTGATACTTGAGGTTGAGAATTATTTTTCGAAGCTCATTCAACATTCACAAGGTTGGACGCTCTCAAGCAACTATAAAAGAACAAAAAGCCTGACAAGTCCGCACTGCATACACAGCTGTAGGCCCTATAGATCGCATGAGAAAACAAAGATAATGAGACTGCTCTGCTTGTTGATTATCGCAGCCCTTGCCATCGCATTGTTTGCATCAACTGCAACCGCTAGAAGACATGCTCGCAGAAGTGAATCTGCTGTTGCTAGGTGTCTACGGAGCTGCCCAACCAAGATAAAGTTTGTGTGCGCCTTCAAAGGGAGAATCGTTTACAGGAACGCGTGTCACGCCAGGTGCAATGGCGATTGGATTACAAAGCCGGGGATCTGCCGAGCCGAGGTTGGCATCCCGGTCAGGCGCTGAATGATGAAAATCATCGCATGTGCAGTTCTTGACAAATTAGCCTGGACAGAGAAGATGTTCTTGCAATTGTATAGATGCTGCCTTAAGTAGAGAATTAGTTACAGTTAAATTTGATTTTATTTCTAGAAATGAATTCCTACTAGCCTACCATATATTTTGTGTGTTTTTAAACCTTTTAGTTAAAATAGATTGTACTCGTAGATACTGCTACTTTCAGTAACCAAAGTTAGAACCGTGCGTAGTAAAACTCTATGTAGTATCTACTCAAGTAAAAAATAATTAGTCGACTTGTCCGCTTCCTTTTTCCATAGAATACAGCTTCCAGGGTTTATTATCGAACACTGAAACAGTAAAACCTCTGACTAATTTTTGCTTTGATTACAAGCTGCAGATGTAGGTCGGCAAACAATGTTTTCTAAATTACATGTATTCTTTGAAGACTGCATTGTATCATTCGGTTTTTGCTACGTAGCTAATAAAGACTTTTCTTTAAAGAAAACTTATTTGAAAGTCGATAAACTTTAAAAATCATTACAGAAAATGAGACATTTGGCAGACTTTTTTGTTTTAGAAAATATTAATGTCCCACTGATTGTTATACAGATCAACAAGCTCCGTGGTGATAGCTTTTGACGCCGCGGCACAGAGCATGACAGAAATTCCTGTAGGTCTTCCCGTTTGCGCACACTGGCCGCAACCAGTTCGAGCAGGAGGCGCAGCCGGTCTTGCCGGAGTCGGAGCACCGTCCCGGCGTGGTTTCCGTGGCGCCGGCGCATTTGGCGTAACAAGCGTTGCGATAGGTCCTGCCAGAGCTAGATGAGCACACCGGATTTGAGCCGGGCGGGCACAGACAGAGGCAGCGACCCCGAACGAAGTTAACAGAGCCGGAGCAACGAGCCAAGCAGGCGTTGCGGAAGGTGCGTCCGCTGGCGCACACTGGACGGTAACGTCTGGTGCAGCGATTGCAGTGACCGGCCGAGGCGCAGTAATACTGCTGCAGCACCAGAGCCAGCAGCAGAGCTAGCAACAGCAAAGACGCTTGGCTGAACTTCATAGTTGCTTCAATGTTAAATAGATTTAATGGCTTGTTATAAAATTTGTTTATGCAGGCACTGAGCTAGTAAATGAGATATTATATATCCACGAGAAAGGATTCAGCTTCCAAGCAGGTGAAAGAGACACAGTAGATCGTGTACGAGCTGGTTTAATTGTCCAAGAGCACGATTCAGCAAGCCCTTTACCAGGTACGATTGTGTACTCGCTTGCCGTGCCTGCCTGTGCGGTCTTGACGGCAGTCTTGCAGAATAATGAAAGCTTCGTTGCCTTTTTAAGTCCATTGTGTGTGATACGAATGGTGCGTGCGTGCTTTAGGTGCACGAGTTGCATCTTGCAGGTACAACTTGGCACTTTGTTCTGAGTCACTTTGTCCAAACCAGTTTTTTCGCTAGGAATTTGCTATTCAGTATTAGTATTTAAATATTAATTTTATTTAAACGAAACAGACAAATAAGCCAACTTCGTTTACTGTACACCAGAAGCTCTCGACACCTTGCAAACTAAGTGCTATATGGCCTCTCTTCCATTCACTTCCCTCTCTCCATTCAATTCCCTCTCTCCCATTCACTTCCCTCTCTCCATTCACTTCCCTCTCTCCCATCCACTCCTCTCTCTCTCCCATTCACTTCCCTCTCTCCCATCCACTCCTCTCTCTCTCCCATTCACTTCCCTCTCTCCCATCCACTCCTCTCTCTCTCCCATTCACTTCCCTCTCTCCCATCCACTCCTCCCTCTTTCCCATTCACCCCCTCTCCCCCATTCACTCCCCTCTTTCCCATTCACTTCCCTCTCTCCCATTCACTCCCCTCTCTTCCATCCACTCCCCTCTCTTCCATTCACTCCCCTCTCTCCCATTCACTTCCCTCTCTTCCATCCACTTCCCTCTCTTCCATCCACTCCCCTCTCTCCCATTCACTTCCCTCTCTTCCATCCACTCCCCTCTCTCCCATTCACTTCCCTCTCTCCCATTTGGTGTCAAAGCACTGAACTACAAGCAGGCACAGAATATATACTGCAATGCAATGGCGGCATCTAAAAACACGAGCTATACTATAAAACTGCACACGTAAAAGCCTGGCGTGACGACTGTCGGAGCGTAGGTCACGCGGTTCAATAGTAGCTGAGAAGCAGCAGGGCAACTATACCTTGAGTTGATTTTCTACTACATAGCCTGTATAGGAAAAGGTTCCCTCAGAGCGATGAATAGTCAATGATCCTCGCGTAGGCAAGGTCGCATTGGGTAGCAGAAAAAAACTGTATAGAAAATTCCGCAACTATAGCGCGCTTAGCAATGGTACGGTACGGTAAGGGGGAGGGACAGACAGGCAGGGCAGACTGAGAGACACATTGGACTGTACACCACACTGCAGAGGGATGAGGATGAGACTCCAACTTGTCCTGCGTTCAAAACAGGTATGTATGGGGGATGAGGATCCAGCCGGGAGGCAACTGACAATTGAGACTGATTTAACAATCAATCCCGATCCATAGGATACGAGTTTAATACAAAATACAAAAATTTTATCGAAACATGTCGAAGCAGCAACAACAGAAAAAGCAGCCACAGCAAAAGCAGCAGCCATCGTCTTCTTCTTCAACGCAGAAGAAATCCGGTGGAGTTGCTTTTGAAGTCGCTCTGGACAGCGGCAACGTGACGCCGCGAAGTCGCAAGCCGCACCACCTGGAACGGAGGCTGGGCGATGACGCCAGGCCAACCACGCCGGATTTGATTGCCAAAAGGCAACGAGAGGCAGAGGCCAGAAGAAAGGTAAAACAAAGCTTACTGTGGCTTTCAATTTCAACTCTCATCACTTCTTTTAGGCAAGTTTCCTGTTAGCGAGACATAAGCTCGTATTAAAGGCGATTTTAAAGGTTCCCGAAACCATTACCATGATGCCTTTTTACAAAAGTTTAACTTACGCCCTCCATAGTGCTATAAGCAAATAAAAACTAAACACTGGTATTTTCCTATCATTTCTACTCACTCTAGTAGCCTGTTGCCGTTAAAGTTCTAAAAACAATTTGACAGAAAAAACTCAAAATAAAGTTTGCCGGAAGCCCAGCAAGGCCATTAACTCATTAGCTAGAATACCCTGCAGTCTCGGCAAGGTCATTAGCTAGAATACCCTGCAGTCTCGGCAAAGGTCATTAGCTAGAATACCCTGCAGTCTCGGCAAGGTCATTAGCTAGAATACCCTGCAGTCTCGGCAAGGTCATTAGCTAGAATACCCTGCAGTCTCGGCAAGGTCATTAGCTAGAATACCCTGCAGTCTCGGCAAGGCTTTTAGCAAGAAATTTACGCTTATTAGGCATTTTAGGATATACATGTACACCTACTTGGGTTCGAAATCAGCTTTAAGCCCATCCTGCATTGAAGGTGTTTACTAAATTTTTAACCCGTCCTCAGAAGCAGGAAGCCGAAACGATCAAACGAGTCGGCCGGCACAACGACCGGGTCGAACGGCTGGCCAGAGAAGCGGAGCAGCGTAAAAAAGATGAAGAGGATGACGATTGAAGTGGCGACTCACTACTGAACGGCTACCTGTTAGTAGATAGAGAAGACATTTCGAACTTGAAATAATAAGTTTACAAAGAGGCTCAGAACACACTAAATTTGAAAACATACTTGAACTTATTTTATTACTATTTTTTATTATTTTCTAATTTATGATTTGCTATCGCCATAATAGCTAATTTATTATACAGATACGAGCGTAGGTTAACTTTGTTCAGAATGCTAAACAGGTAGAATATTTCTTTGACGACCGACTTGATCGAGTCCATATTATTTCCTATTGCTCACGCGGATTTGCTAAGGTTATTAACGCTTATCTATTTTGCTAAATTGCATGAAACTCAATTTAAACGACTGCTCGCAATTTGTAATCCTATATATATTGTCACTAATCTTTTAATAATTCTAGGCAATTTTTCACCTAATACACGGTTTTACTCCAGTGATGAAAAGAAATAAGTAAATTAATTATAATACAAAAGGCGTCACAGAATAAGTTTTTGTTTTTATTTTCACCCGTTTTGATCAAAGACAGGAAGGATATTTATTTATATATTACACTTATACTTGATGCTACGTAAAAATTTAATAATTCAACTACTGGTGCACAATTAATGGACACGTGCAGTAAACAGTTCATTACAGTTTTCTGTCCTTTTGTCCATTTCGTCTATATAGCGATAAAAGCAGACAAAATAACAAATTTAAACACAACGAAAATCTTTGGAAACAAAAAGAAACAACAAAAATATCTTTAAACAAGCCAAATTCGTAATGTTAGCAAAGCACGCAGTTAACATGAAAGATTGCTAGATACTAAGACAGGTAAATAACCGAAGTACTACATGTAAGCACAGACAGAAATGGCCTGAATGTTTGTGCTGTCTCTGTCATCTAGCGCGCACGGAAGCAGTAAGGGCGGAGGCAGAAAAGCAGCACAACTATACATGTACTCGTGCATTAAAACAATGTTCTTGTAAAAATTAAAAAGATTCATTTCATTATTTTTTAAGCTGCTAACGTCGTTTTGTCAGTCCGACTGATAATTTGATCGTAATTAACGCTGATAAAGTTTATAGCCGGAGAGGTTAGAGGGGCTGGTCAACCCTTAACCCTAAAGTCAAACCGAAGGCGAAGCCACTAGCCAGAACCAATTAAAATGGGTATGGGGGTTGAAAAATAACGTAGAAAAGAAAATGAAAGGATCGGCTGGCCAGTGAATCGATCAAATACCAGGGGCTCCCCGTTAGCTAAAAACAATTAAAATAGGCAAAGGGTTTGAAAAGATCAGTGGCTTGCAGGAGTAAATGTAAGTCTAGCCAGTTAGTTAATCGATAACTTTAAAATTACGTCAAATTACGGCCTGTAAGCCTGTCACTGCTGTCAGCAATTAAAATGGGGCGGGGCGGGGCGGGGTTCAGAAGACCGACCATAAAAGTAAACAACCTCCCGATTGGTCCGTGGGTGGACAGGCTGGAAAAAGAGCCGTTAAAAATCGATAATCTTTCGACTAACTTGCAGTCCAACCCAAAACACGCAAAGAAAATAAGCCTCTGGCTAACTAAACAACTAATTTTCTGGTCTTAACCCTAGCTATTAGTAAAAATTCTAATAAAATATACTGCATGCACTCAAGCTGTTAGCGGAGGTAATAAAACGATTTATATGCGAATTTAAATAAAAGAATGTGTGCGTAAATAAATATTTTTGTAATCATACATCTCACTAGCTAGACGCTAAGTGAGCGATGCTAGTAAATATATCCATCTTTGTACTCGCATACTACTAATAGTAAAAACACAACTCGCTTCGTTTAGGGATTGAGTTTACTCGCATTAAATAAGAGCAATAATAAATAAATGTAGAGTAAAAATGTAGCATAAGTAGTTGCCAAAACAGAAATACACAAAGCTTTAGTTGGATGGATGAATTTCATTAGTATTTTGCTAATTTAAACGTTAAACATGCTTGACTGAAATCAATCAACTAAAAGTAAAAAATCAATACGGAGTTAGTGAGTGTATTATAGAAATAGCTGCACATTAATATACTTTAGGATAGGCATTGTCACGGGTGGTAATTTTTTCACCGAAATAATGCGTCATCAATTACCTAATGCGGGTCAAAAATCAGCGCATGACGATAACGAGGTATACATGTATGTTTATTGATGCCATACTAATTAGGACAGGATCACAACAATTTTGACCACAACAATAAATATTCTAAGTATTTTTTAAAGTTTTATATAAGCCATCGATATGATTAATATATACACAACAATAACAGAAGAACGTGCAAGCAAAATTGTAGCAAAAATAATTGTCATTCTATATTTTCAATAAATGTGTTCGTAGATGATAGCTCGTAGATAACAGCAAACAAAAAAGAACAGAATGCACTTTTATAGCCTGTTAAAAGAGCCCGGATGTGCATCACAAGAAACCAAACAGGGGCTGTACGTGCAGTATTTCACGGATAAAAGCATTGCGAATATTTACCGAACAATACACAACTTATCGACTACGGTAAAACAAAATAAACACACGGCAACACCTAAAATTAAAATTTTCCAATCAGGATTAAAACACAAGAAGCAATTAAAAATCACTAATTAAAAAATGAATGAATATTATTACTACTGCAGACCCGTAAGTAGGCAGTAGCGCAATTTGAGCGACAAAAACGTTTTCAAAGCTTTAAAATGACACAATAAAATTAACAGAAATTTCGATACACTATCCAAGGCAACAATAGCAAGCAAGCAGGCAGCAGCAGAGATACGCAATGGAATTTTCAGGCGCTTTTTTGCCAACCAAAAACTTATCCATCAATCCAATTAATATAAGCAACTTTACACACTTGCACGCTAGAATTGATCTTTAGTATTAACACACAACGGCCTTAAAAGCGATATTATTGGTCCTGCAGTCCAGATAGGTCCAATCCGCCCGCATCGCTGCCGCTGCTGTTTATACAGTCGCCATCGCCTCTGCCGCCCCTAACCCCGCTGCCGCTTCCAGTCAGGAAGCAGTTGGTGATGTCCAGTGGGCCGCCTGCTGATGGCTTCGGCAGTGCAGGGCCTCGGGACGCTTGCCTGCCCAATGCGGTGCAGCACTGCATTTTATTCCACACTAGTACCGCCCCTCATCCAGTTCCACCCCTCCAATCCGCTTCCCCAACCAGTTCCGCCCCTCAGATCCGCTCCTCATCCAGTTCCACCCCTCCAATCCGCTTTCCCAACCAGTTCCGCCCCTCGAATCCGCTTCCCCAACCAGTTCCGCCCCTCTAATCCGCTTCCCCAACCAGTTCCGTCCCTCGAATCCGCTTCCCCAACCAGTTCCACCCCTCGAATCCATTTCCCCAACCAGTTCCGCCCCTCCAATCCGCCCCACAGGCTCACCTGGCGCCTCCAACGCTGGGACCGGAGAAGTGCGCGCTCAACTGGCCCAAATCGAAGTTTCTCTCGCGCAACGCCGCCAAGTCGATGTACCGGCCGCTGGAGGGACCGCCGCCGCCGCTGCCGCCTCCAACGCCGCCGTCTCGAGTCGGGTTATTACCGTCAGCCGCAGCTGGACTGGAGATTCCACCGAAACGCGAAGAGTCAGCGCCGGAGCTGGACATCTGAAAAGAATGAGACTTCGCACTTTATAGGATGCAGAGAGGCGGACAGGAAGGCAGGTAAAGGGAACTCACGTCAAGATCTGCCGCGGCACCGCAGCCCATGTGGCCGGTGTGTCGAAAATCCACGGGATCGCCGATCATGCTGGGATCGATTGGCCGGCGCTGGGAATGAAAGTACACACTGTTATATTAGAGTTAGTTCTTTTGATACTAAGAAGTCTGGAGTGTGATCTGGGAGGGACTTTAGCTTGATTGTGGGATCTGGGATCAGGGATTTTAGCTTGCTTGTTGGATCTGCGAGGGATTTTAGCTTGATTGTGGGATCTGGGAGGGATTTTAGCTTGACTGTGGGATCTGGGAGATTTTAGCTTGATTGTGGGATCTGGGAGAGATTTTAGCTTGACTGTGGGATCTGCGAGGGGTTTTAGCTTGATTGTGGGATCTGGGAGGGATTTTAGCTTGATTGTGGGATATGGGATCAGGGATTTTAGCTTGATTGTGGGATCTGGGAGATTTTAGCTTGACTGTGGGATCTGGGAGATTTTAGCTTGACTGTGGGATCTGGGAGAGATTTTAGGTTGATTATGGAATCTGGGAGAGATTTTAGCTTGATTGTGAGATCTGTGATTTTAGCTTGTCTGTGGAATCTGGGAGAGATTTTAGCTTGACTGTGGGATCTGGGAGAGATTTTAGGTTGATTATGGAATCTGGGAGAGATTTTAGGTTGATTATGGAATCTGGGAGAGATTTTAGCTTGATTGTGGGATTTGGGATCAGGGATTTTAGCTTGTCTGTGGAATCTGGGAGAGATTTTAGCTTGACTGTGGGATCTGGGAGAGATTTTAGGTTGATTATGGAATCTGGGAGAGATTTTAGCTTTACTGTGAGATCTGGGAGGGATTTTAGCTTGATTGTGCGATCTGGGAGGGATTTAGTTCAGTACAACTGAGAGCATTAACTTCTATAACTTCTACTAACTTCTTAATTTCACTGTTTTGGGGACTTAAAAATGAAATATAAAATTAAGGATCAATTCATGGTTTCTTAGATCAGATATGAGTAAAAAAGATTTAAAAAATGTAGCCATACTCAGCAGCATTACCTTGCTGGGTACTCGTCTTGCGCCAAAACATGACAACAGGCCCATAGATGTTGATAACTTTCGTCTGGGCATGAACAGGCAGTCTTGGAATTTACAGGTGCAGCCAATGGCTTTAAATGGGAATTTAATATTGCCAGGTTAATTGGAAAATTCTTCAACCTTTGTTTTTAAGCATGCTTATTTTAATATCTGCTAGACTGGGTCTTTTTGCTATAGCATATGTTATCACACATCAACTTTAATTTTGGCATTCTGAATTTGGACTGCAGATATCAAATTGGCACCCTGTTTTTTATGAACTGGATACCATATTGAATAAATGTAATTTTTGCAATTCATATCTTATTTGAAGAATAAAAATTTTAATTACTGAGATTTTAAGACTTCCATTGATTTTCAATTTTGAGCAGTCTGTAGACTTCTTTAACTATCAATGTTGGTAGACATTATTGATGCTAAATGGCATTTTGAGTTTAAGTTTTGAGTTCAACACTACAGTTTTGGAACTTGAAAAAACCTAGCTTATACTATTTAAACTACACAGATCCTAAAATACTAGATATTCACTTTCTAAATTTAAACAATTTATTTAATTTCTAATTTATTATAATTTAGGTATAGCACAGAAATTTTAAAAAGTTAGATCTAAATAAACCTAAAGCTAAGATTTTTTATAATTCAAAATAAATGTTTCTCTACAAATGAAATAAACTAAACAAGCATCCATATAAAAGTAACATCATAAACTAAACACTTAGATATAAAGAAAAATATATATTGCTTTATTTACTAATAAAATTTCATTAAACCTATTTTTTTACTATATGCCCCTATGAAAATAGCATTTTATACCCTGTATTTTTGTCTTGTGTTTTGAATCTTGTTGCCATTTTTATAGCTAGAAATGTATACTATGCCAAAAAATTGCAAACATTAAGATAAACAAGATGAATAAATCTGTTACTATTAGTATTATGACTATTGCTACCTTTCATAATAATAAATAAAAGTTAAATTAGCAAGTCTTTCTAGCATTAAAAATATTTTAAACAAACAAATTCTTGATAATATATAGATCATAGTACTAATATATAGATCATATCATTTAAATGTTATATCTAAAGCTAATATATCTTAATCTAAATGCTAGCTATACTGGTCACCTTTATGTAAACCTATTTTATGCCAAAGCCCTACTTTCAAATCATTCTAAAACAAATGGGCACAACTTCAATAATTAGCTATATATTGCACCATAAGCCTAACAAAATTTATTGGCAATTATGCTAATAATACCCTGTACCATTACTACTAAAATATTTATAATATAATATTCAATTGTCTAGAATGTTCTTGTGGTTTCTTGAACCTTCCTCCAAACTGAATTTTTTTAATATGGAATAACTTTAAGAAACAAAATAATGGCCATCTAAATCAATCACCTACTTTTTTTACAGCTACTATAAAGAATAATTTAGTTTGTTACTTATAGTTTTATCACAGTATAATAACCAGTGTTGGGTACCAGTCCATTAATAAGCATTAATCCATTAATAAATAAGCATTAAGACTTTTCATTAATATTATTAGACTGCTATTAAGATTTTTTGCACTAATAGACTAATAAATTCATTTTAATAACTTTGTGAGTTAAAAACAAATTTATTTAATCATTGTTAATGTTATTGATATCAATTGCCAATGATGCAAAGAAAGAACAAAAATATAAGTCTAATAAGAAGTTACAACATCATCAATATATTTGAATTTACCTAAATGATTAATTAATTTCATAGTTTATGCATGAATGCAAATATAATAACTTCTTACTAACAAACTTTAATAGTGAATTGAAATTGTCAACTTTATTGCCTACTTCTAAAAATTGATTGCTTTGATTCACTTCTTTTATAATATTTTGTAAATTTCTGCTGCACTTGCTAATGTTTCTGAAATAATCTTTATTTTATTAACTAATTTGCCTTTAAATTTCAAATAAATAAATAATTTTTTTATCTTATACTTACTTTGAATAGTATTTGATATACAAGCTTTTACAATTATTATTTATTAGTGTTTTAGTTTTTTAATTGCTTGGATAACTAGTGAACTCTGTGTTTCACTAAAATTAAAAAAGATGGAAAAGCAAACAGTGCATTATGAATTCTATTGACTATTTTGGAAAAAAGTACAAGATTTCTATATTTTCTATATTAATTTCAAGGGATTAATGCTTATTAACAATTATCAGTTAATATTCAGTTTTAGTTATGTAGGCCTATATATGATTCATGTGGATAAACAAAAAATTCCTTCCTAGTAGGGGCCTATAGTATCATAGGAATAGGAGAGAAACTATTCCTATGGTAGGCCCTACCTTAGGGATCAGCAAGGCGGCGGAGCCTAATATTTTAGGGGGGGGGCACCAGGCACAGGGCAAGGGGGCACCTTTGTAACTGCTAGTTAGGGCCTAAAATCAGAAAAAGCACTAAAAATTACCGCGTGAACTCATTTTCTGGGGAAGCATATGCCCTTGATGCTGCAAGCTCCCACCACCTATGGGGATCAGATAAGCATAAGCACTGCCAAATACATGTTAAAAGTTACATGAAGCTAAAATAGTAAAATAGCTAAAAATAGGGCCTAAAGACTAAAGTTCTTGAAAATGAAAGTCTGAAAGTTTCATAAATAGACAAGCAGAACTCATCAGACAAGGCCCAATGGTCAATTTAGGCTAGTCATAACTTAGCCCATCCCATTTCCATAGCATAGGCCTAGGGCCTAGGCTAGGCCCAGCGACCAGCCCGCCTAGTCAATAGTCATGATGAGACATGATAAAGTTCAAAGTGGGCTTAACATAAATGTCTAGATATCCAGATAATAAATAAGAGGTTAATATTGATAATCTCCGAAACAAAAGGATGAATCAAACTTGACGGACAAAGGAGATGAAATTCTATTACTGAGGCTGGCTACTAAGCACGCAGCATGTCGCAGCGCAGGCCGCAGGGCAAATCAAAGGGCTATCTAATCATATTGACTTTTATTAAAATAATTTCGGGAGTTTTTGAAACTCAAAGAAAATTTTTTTGTTGCAAGACATGTATAACAAAAATTGAAATTTTTTTAGTAAGTAATATGGATACACAAAAAATTGCTGCCTTAACTATTTAAAATTTATAAACTTTTTTTCATAAGCATATAAACTTTAAATTCTGATTTTTGACTTGCTGCACGATAATTATTTAAATGCAGGAGCATCCCCAGCCGTGATACCATATGCCACGTTCAAACTCAACAACAGCGTGCCGGAACATAACGAGTTCAGAAGCCCAGATCACCAGGTATGATGTGTGCGATGCAGACAGAATTTGACATGAATTTATTTAACGCTACTTAATTGATTATTGCAGGATTTCGACACAATTAGCTGTAATGTAATTAAATATTTTCATAACAATTAAACTTTGAAATCATCAAGTTATGTCTCTTTGTCGCCTTAGTTTCAGACAAAATTGTTTGCAAGCACATATGTTTCTATTCTATTGCAAACGCTATAGAGTATTAAATCATTATGAATTATGTTTAATTGTAGAGTAAAATGTTAAAAATCGGCTGAGGTTTATTTATAGCAAAAGAAATGAAATTTCCAAAAAACAATTGGAATGTAATACTATTTATTATTAGCTATTTGAAATCAATGGTTGGGTAACTCGCGGGCATATACATTATTCATGTAGTAGCCTTATATCCCTAGAAGACATTGGCTTGTTGATTCTTAACAGATCTTATCTATCTTCTTGGGTTGCTGCGCAACTACTTGCAAGAACGTGCAAGATCTTCGCTATGATAATACTTAGGTATACCTACCAGATCTGGGCGACTTGCTACATCGTACAAGATCTTAACTTATATCTTTGTATAGCTTCGAATCGCATATTTTATTAAATTTATTGTCCCATTTTGCCATAAAATAAAAAATAATAAAGCTACATGTAGAGCACTTTAGCCAAATTAATGATAAAACAAGTTTACCTCCCTTCTTAGAAGATCCTGCAAGAATCGAGCAGATTGAGAAGATCTGCTAAGAATGGCACAGAGACAAGATCTGCTAAGTTTGAGAAACAGAATGTCCTCTAGGCACACATTTTTAGTCAAATTCAATTTCAATTGATTGTCTGGATCATAGCGAAATAAATTGCATGGAAACGCAAATCATGCTGGATCACCGGCGGCATGAGTAAAGGTCACCTCTGCAAAAATAGTTTAGTTTGTCCTATAGCTTCGAAAAATGTAAAATATTACATCTCTGTCAAAAGCCAAGTTTTAAATAGCTTTTTATGTATGCTTGCATTATTTTTCTTCATTCCTAGACATTTAATCTCAGAACTAGTACGGCTAGCCAGCAATGTCCAGCATTGAAGCAGCCCATCCTGATGCACGGATTGACAGCAGCGCAGCCGAGCAAAAGCGTACGCTACGCATACCGAAAGGATTCCAAGCTTTACTCGAGAGCTTTGCGCGCGAAGTTCTACGCTCTCAGCCGCCGGATATTTACGCATTCGGAGCTGAGTACTTCGACCGGATGGTGCAAGTCAGGGCTGGCGGCTCTGGGATCGCAGCCGATCTCGAAGGGTATGAGGTCTTCAACCACCTTCTCCCAAGATAGGCGGGTGTTGAGTGCAGGTGGGGCACCAAGGGGCACCAAATGGCTTTAACACCAGGGGCTTCAGATAGTTTGGAATTCTGAAACGTCATGCAACATAGAGCATACAAAAAGCGATAAAAATTAATTGTATATTATTCGATTTGTACTGTGCTTGGCTGTAATAGATGTAGCTTATATACTCGTATGATGTGCATTACAAATTCACGTACATGTACAGATAATCAAAAATAGGCCCAACACGTAATTCCGCAGCAAGTTGTCTGGCATCTATGAATTTTACGTCATTTACAATCAAATTTAACTTGACACAGAAAAGCCGCGTCATCTGAGCTCTTTGAGTACCCTTCGGACTGTCACTCCACCACTCTGCTGAGCCAGCTGATGGGCTGAGCAGAGTGGATCAGAATTGCAATTGGCTACACCGAATATTGGATTCTCTAGCGAACATTTTCTCGATTTGGTCGAGAAGAAATTGCCTGAAAATTGAGAGACGCTATATAGTCGTCTGTCTCTCGCTCGATCTCTCTCTCTCTCTCTTTCGATTTCTGTCGTGGTCTGTTCGATTTTTTCTCTCTTGCCACATCATCGTCCGATACTGCATCTACCCTCCGGGCTGGCTGCGCACTTTGACAGCACAGTTGTTCAGCTGCTCAGCTCCCAGTGGCACTAAATATTGCACTCTGTCTTCAAAGTTGATTTTCAAAGTGCTCCTCTTATATTAGATGGTCTTTCAGTCAGTCGGATTGTCTTCTCTCAAGAGGGTTGTTCTTGGACACCTAAAGTACGAGCTTGCAAAGACACTTTACACTGACCTAAAGTTTCTTATTTAAAATCCACAGGCGATTCAGGAAGTTTTCAGTTTTCTCTGCACTCAATTTTCAATATCTCACCTATAACTTCTGGACTTGTCCACTTTGAGGCAAACTTTTCAGGTGCTTCGATCGATGCAATTAGATATCATTAGGGTTTGGCTACTCCCCAACTCTTTGCTGTTGTCTAAACGGATTTTTGCCCAGCGCGAAATGGAGATTTGCCATAGAGAAATCCGCGCTAGACAAAAAACACCACCAGAGACGGGAATAATAAGAAAATTTTCGGGAGTACCGTCAATGCGTCAGCATCCTCTCAAAACCAGTGTCGGAGCCCTCTAAACTGACGTCCAACTTCCGCCTCTCTGCCCCTTCGTTGGGGCTGGCATCTTCCGTGCACTTCAAAACCGATCTCACCTTCGTAGCCCCAGTCCTTAATGAGCTGCACTATTTTTCGTAGACCTTTTAGTCCAGATGAGAATTGCTACTTAAAACCAGCAGCTATAGATAGAGCACATTACTAAAGGTTTGTTTGTTGCATGCTTTTTTTGCGGGGACTAGAATAGCTAATGACTTAAGAAGCCATGCAGGTCCCACTAATTGGCAACTAGTGGCGGGGAGGTTCCGCAAGTAGAGGACAAAAATGCTTGAAACAAAAAATCTACATGAGAATCTACGCGAGTCAGTGGCGATTCATCATCGAAGGGAGGAATTGGCTCAGCCCCTTGAAGCACCCCGCTGATCAGCTTATATCGATCGGGGGCAAACACAAAAAGAAGGCTGTAGGAAATCGATAATCTTCTTCTTTATATTCTCACTGTCTTTTCATCTCCTTTCAGCCGGGCAAGCAGTTTGTCTTTCCAGTGTGTGTTTTTACGGCCTGTATTATTATTAGTCTATTTTTGCACCTATAAGTGACGACGGGCTTGGGATGAATACTTCTCAGCCTTAGGATAAGGACTACTCGGTACCAGTCACGCAGAAAAAAGAAAGAAGGTCGTACTTTTCGAAGGGCCAGATTAATTTGCTTTGCAAGGCACTCAGGTCTAAGCTCGTAATTCTATTTATACACTGATTTAGGGAGCTGGAGTAGCAGTCAGTTACTGGGACATATTGTAGAATTCAAGACTCTGCTGAACTGACTCGCGTGTCTAGTTCGATTGTTAAATGTACGTAGGAGGATAATGCAATGTACACATTCACTGCCGCAGGAGTCACGTGACACTTATTTGCGAGAGAAGTAAAGCCAATTTTAACAGTTTAATGCACTAGAGGGCTAGAATGTACATTCATTTCTGCTGCAGTCACGTGACACTTACATGTAGTTGAGAGAAAGTAAAGCAGCTTTTTTATTGTACAATGTACATTATAGATTGATCGAATGTACATTCATTTCTGCCGCAATAACGGGACACTTAGTTGCGAGAGAAAGTTAAATAAAATGTACATTCGAGTCAGCCAGAGTCACGTGACGCTTTAATTATAGGAGAGGCTACAGTCTGGTGATATAGAAGGACAAGCATCTGAAAGGGCATTGTTGTTCGACTAGTTAGTATTAATAAGCATAGTACGAACTTTTAAAAACTTTCCTAATTTCTCGAAACTAATTAACTTTAGGATTACGGATTCCATATTTCCAACTTCAATCTATTGCTATGTTTACCCAGGACTAAAGCTTGTGAGCTACTGTACTCCTTTAAAAAAATCCAATCAAGAATTTCTAAAGCCATTTTTTCATCAAAAAACTTGAGAGCTACTTCGCGGTTTGTTAGCTTAGATGAATAATTGATTAGGTTTTTTAAAAAATGAAAAGAAAGTCAGAGGCCTCCAAACCAACAACCATACCATTACTAGAGGCCGCGACCCAAGGCTGGGAAAATCGATGTCAGCTTGCGAATCAATCAATACAGTGAAAAATAGAGGGAAATGGGGAAGGAATTAAAAGGGCTCCGCTGCCACCCCACACTCCTTGCCCGTGCGATCAAAGAAGCTTGAAACAGAATGGCGAAACACATGCAGTCCTCTCTCCGAGTGCTCTGCAGGAAATTATGGGGTGGCAAATGCACTGTGTTTCTTGCCGTTTAAGCATCCTTCAGGTCACTTCAGACTTTCCCGTTTCTCCATCCGCTTGCTACAATTTCTCTCACTCTTCTTCGACAGCGCGAGTACATGGATGAAACCCGACAAGAATGGCTGGGATTCGGTTGATGGCAAGCTCAGCCATGCACTCACTCACCTGACAAGCAGCTTGATGTAGCCAGCTTTCAGAAGCAGTCTCAGGGACTTTTGTGGCTGGCGCCCACTCTGTAGCTGGCGCCCACTCTGTAGCTGGCGCCTCCTCTGTGGCTGGCGCCCACTCTGTGGCTGGCGCCCACTCTGTAGCTGGCGCCCACTCTGTAGCTGGCGCCACTCTGTAGCTGGCGCCCACTCTGTAGCTGGCGCCCTCTGTGTAGCTGGCGCCCTCTCTGTAGCTGGCGCCCTCTCTGTAGCTGGCGCCCTCTCTGTAGCTGGCGCCCTCTCTGTAGCTGGCGCCCACTCTGTAGCTGGCGCCCTCTCTGTAGCTGGCGCCCACTCTGTAGCTGGCGCCCCCTCTGTAGCGTAGCTGGCGCCCACTCTGTAGCTGGCGCCCCCTCTGTAGCTGGCGCCCCCTCTGTAATGGCGCCTGTTGTATCTCTAGCGCCCCCTCTATAGCTGGCCCCCATCTGTAGCTGGCGCCTCCTCAGTAGCTGGCGCCTCCTCTGTAGCTGGCGCCCTCTCTGTAGCTTAAGCAGCAGAAACTTCCTATCTCGGTAATGCATTTTAGACTTCCATATTGTGTTAGTCTCGGCTGTACAAAATGTCTGCAGGAATCCAAGTGAGACTCATCACCCTTGCTGTACAGTACATGTCCTACAGTCTGCTCAGCTGTTCTTATCTCCAAAAGACCGGAATAATTAAGGAGCATTAGCAGCAGCAACCCGCCCACATATGCACACCAATATGCATCCGCGGAAATCAATCATTCAGGATGCAGACTCGGAGTTCAAGCCGGATAAATTGATACTTTTAGCTGCGGCCGCCAACCCATGGGAAATGTCTGCAACAGCGCGAGTTGCAAATAGGGGGGAAGTACGAATATGAGCCCAGACTCAGACTCAGCCAGACTCAGCCAGACTCAGCCAGACTCAGCCAGACTCAGCCAGACTCAGCCAGACTGAGTCGGAACGGATGCCTGAACGAAGGCTCACTCGCTAATTAATAGTAATTACTGAGCTAAAACTCAACATCAAAGGATTACGTATTGGGGCTATACTGTTGGGCCAAGTAGGATGCAGGATGCAGAGGGGATATTGACAGCGATATTTATTATTATTATTCTTCTTATTACTGTTAGTATGAGCTCACAAAAATATTCTTCTTTGCACCCGGAGCCTGGGGCGCCATAAAACTAATAGGATAAAATAGGAGGCCTGGGATTGGGAGACTTCGGAGATGAAGAAACAGAGTCTGCCAGAGTGGACAGGAAAGTGAAATCCGCTGAGCTGAGCAAAGCGGGAGACTGCGGCTGTGGGGGCGCCGCGGTCACTGCCCTGGAAAGGCGGCTGGAAGATGGGCGGCTGTCAGGGGATTAATTCAATAAGTCTGGGACCCGCTGCTGGGGCTGCTGCAGCCTCTCCTGTGCTCACCCACCCGACTCAAATCTCTGAATGCTGTCTATCTATCTATCTATCTATCTATCTATCTATCTATCTATCTATCTATCTATCTATCTATCTATCTATCTATCTATCTATCTATCTATCTATCTATCTATCTATCTATCTATCTATCTATCTATTGCCAGGACCTGCACCGGAGCGGTTACGAAAATTAGATTTCTCGGTAGTTGCTCGCACTCTTTTGCACTACTTGAGTAGTCTGATTTTCGAACGGCAGGCTGGTTCAGCAGTAGTTCCTCTGGATAAAAGCGCTTACCGCGCCCATTGGCTTTCCAGCTGCCTTAATCGTTTCCGTGATCTTGTGTGCGTGCATTCAGCTTGATTGGCTGCGGCAAGCAAGCTCGAAAAGGCTCGCTTCGCTCGCTCTTTCTCGCTATCTACCATCTATTGCCAGGACCTGCACCGGAGCGGTACGAAAATTAGATTCTCGGTAGTTGCTC
>NIVC01001415.1:101556-144056 GCA_002269645.1 Macrostomum lignano | reverse complement strand
GCTTGATTGGCTGCGGCAAGCAAGCTCGAAAGAGCTCGCTTCGCTCGCTCTTTCTCGCTATCTACCATCTATTGCCAGGACCTGCACCGGAGCGGTTACGAAGATTAGATTTCTCGGTAGTTGCTCGCACTCTTTTGCACTACTTGAGTAGTCTGATTTTCGAACGGCAGGCTGGTTCCAGCAGGTAGTTCCTCTGGATAAAAGCGCTTACCGCGCCCATTGGCTTTCCAGCTGCCTTAATCGTTTCCGGTGATCTTGTGTGCGTGCATTCAGCTTGATTGGCTGCGGCAAGCAAGCTCGAAAGAGCTCGCTTCGCTCGCTCTTTCTCGCTATCTACCATCTATTGCCAGGACCTGCACCGGAGCGGTTACGAAGATTAGATTTCTCGGTAGTTGCTCGCACTCTTTTGCACTACTTGAGTAGTCTGATTTTCGAACGGCAGGCTGGTTCCAGCAGGTAGTTCCTCTGGATAAAAGCGCTTACCGCGCCCATTGGCTTTCCAGCTGCCTTAATCGTTTCCGGTGATCTTGTGTGCGTGCATTCAGCTTGATTGGCTGCGGCAAGCAAGCTCGAAAGAGCTCGCTTCGCTCGCTCTTTCTCGCTATCTACCATCTATTGCCAGGACCTGCACCGGAGCGGTTACGAAGATTAGATTTCTCGGTAGTTGCTCGCACTCTTTTGCACTACTTGAGTAGTCTGATTTTCGAACGGCAGGCTGGTTCCAGCAGGTAGTTCCTCTGGATAAAAGCGCTTACCGCGCCCATTGGCTTTCCAGCTGCCTTAATCGTTTCCGGTGATCTTGTGTGCGTGCATTCAGCTTGATTGGCTGCGGCAAGCAAGCTCGAAAGAGCTCGCTTCGCTCGCTCTTTCTCGCTATCTACCATCTATTGCCAGGACCTGCACCGGAGCGGTTACGAAGATTAGATTTCTCGGTAGTTGCTCGCACTCTTTTGCACTACTTGAGTAGTCTGATTTTCGAACGGCAGGCTGGTTCCAGCAGGTAGTTCCTCTGGATAAAAGCGCTTACCGCGCCCATTGGCTTTCCAGCTGCCTTAATCGTTTCCGGTGATCTTGTGTGCGTGCATTCAGCTTGATTGGCTGCGGCAAGCAAGCTCGAAAGAGCTCGCTTCGCTCGCTCTTTCTCGCTATCTACCATCTATTGCCAGGACCTGCACCGGAGCGGTTACGAAGATTAGATTTCTCGGTAGTTGCTCGCACTCTTTTGCACTACTTGAGTAGTCTGATTTTCGAACGGCAGGCTGGTTCCAGCAGGTAGTTCCTCTGGATAAAAGCGCTTACCGCGCCCATTGGCTTTCCAGCTGCCTTAATCGTTTCCGGTGATCTTGTGTGCGTGCATTCAGCTTGATTGGCTGCGGCAAGCAAGCTCGAAAGAGCTCGCTTCGCTCGCTCTTTCTCGCTATCTACCATCTATTGCCAGGACCTGCACCGGAGCGGTTACGAAGATTAGATTTCTCGGTAGTTGCTCGCACTCTTTTGCACTACTTGAGTAGTCTGATTTTCGAACGGCAGGCTGGTTCCAGCAGGTAGTTCCTCTGGATAAAAGCGCTTACCGCGCCCATTGGCTTTCCAGCTGCCTTAATCGTTTCCGGTGATCTTGTGTGCGTGCATTCAGCTTGATTGGCTGCGGCAAGCAAGCTCGAAAGAGCTCGCTTCGCTCGCTCTTTCTCGCTATCTACCATCTATTGCCAGGACCTGCACCGGAGCGGTTACGAAGATTAGATTTCTCGGTAGTTGCTCGCACTCTTTTGCACTACTTGAGTAGTCTGATTTTCGAACGGCAGGCTGGTTCCAGCAGGTAGTTCCTCTGGATAAAAGCGCTTACCGCGCCCATTGGCTTTCCAGCTGCCTTAATCGTTTCCGGTGATCTTGTGTGCGTGCATTCAGCTTGATTGGCTGCGGCAAGCAAGCTCGAAAGAGCTCGCTTCGCTCGCTCTTTCTCGCTATCTACCATCTATTGCCAGGACCTGCACCGGAGCGGTTACGAAGATTAGATTTCTCGGTAGTTGCTCGCACTCTTTTGCACTACTTGAGTAGTCTGATTTTCGAACGGCAGGCTGGTTCCAGCAGGTAGTTCCTCTGGATAAAAGCGCTTACCGCGCCCATTGGCTTTCCAGCTGCCTTAATCGTTTCCGGTGATCTTGTGTGCGTGCATTCAGCTTGATTGGCTGCGGCAAGCAAGCTCGAAAGAGCTCGCTTCGCTCGCTCTTTCTCGCTATCTACCATCTATTGCCAGGACCTGCACCGGAGCGGTTACGAAGATTAGATTTCTCGGTAGTTGCTCGCACTCTTTTGCACTACTTGAGTAGTCTGATTTTCGAACGGCAGGCTGGTTCCAGCAGGTAGTTCCTCTGGATAAAAGCGCTTACCGCGCCCATTGGCTTTCCAGCTGCCTTAATCGTTTCCGGTGATCTTGTGTGCGTGCATTCAGCTTGATTGGCTGCGGCAAGCAAGCTCGAAAGAGCTCGCTTCGCTCGCTCTTTCTCGCTATCTACCATCTATTGCCAGGACCTGCACCGGAGCGGTTACGAAGATTAGATTTCTCGGTAGTTGCTCGCACTCTTTTGCACTACTTGAGTAGTCTGATTTTCGAACGGCAGGCTGGTTCCAGCAGGTAGTTCCTCTGGATAAAAGCGCTTACCGCGCCCATTGGCTTTCCAGCTGCCTTAATCGTTTCCGGTGATCTTGTGTGCGTGCATTCAGCTTGATTGGCTGCGGCAAGCAAGCTCGAAAGAGCTCGCTTCGCTCGCTCTTTCTCGCTATCTACCATCTATTGCCAGGACCTGCACCGGAGCGGTTACGAAGATTAGATTTCTCGGTAGTTGCTCGCACTCTTTTGCACTACTTGAGTAGTCTGATTTTCGAACGGCAGGCTGGTTCCAGCAGGTAGTTCCTCTGGATAAAAGCGCTTACCGCGCCCATTGGCTTTCCAGCTGCCTTAATCGTTTCCGGTGATCTTGTGTGCGTGCATTCAGCTTGATTGGCTGCGGCAAGCAAGCTCGAAAGAGCTCGCTTCGCTCGCTCTTTCTCGCTATCTACCATCTATTGCCAGGACCTGCACCGGAGCGGTTACGAAGATTAGATTTCTCGGTAGTTGCTCGCACTCTTTTGCACTACTTGAGTAGTCTGATTTTCGAACGGCAGGCTGGTTCCAGCAGGTAGTTCCTCTGGATAAAAGCGCTTACCGCGCCCATTGGCTTTCCAGCTGCCTTAATCGTTTCCGGTGATCTTGTGTGCGTGCATTCAGCTTGATTGGCTGCGGCAAGCAAGCTCGAAAGAGCTCGCTTCGCTCGCTCTTTCTCGCTATCTACCATCTATTGCCAGGACCTGCACCGGAGCGGTTACGAAGATTAGATTTCTCGGTAGTTGCTCGCACTCTTTTGCACTACTTGAGTAGTCTGATTTTCGAACGGCAGGCTGGTTCCAGCAGGTAGTTCCTCTGGATAAAAGCGCTTACCGCGCCCATTGGCTTTCCAGCTGCCTTAATCGTTTCCGGTGATCTTGTGTGCGTGCATTCAGCTTGATTGGCTGCGGCAAGCAAGCTCGAAAGAGCTCGCTTCGCTCGCTCTTTCTCGCTATCTACCATCTATTGCCAGGACCTGCACCGGAGCGGTTACGAAGATTAGATTTCTCGGTAGTTGCTCGCACTCTTTTGCACTACTTGAGTAGTCTGATTTTCGAACGGCAGGCTGGTTCCAGCAGGTAGTTCCTCTGGATAAAAGCGCTTACCGCGCCCATTGGCTTTCCAGCTGCCTTAATCGTTTCCGGTGATCTTGTGTGCGTGCATTCAGCTTGATTGGCTGCGGCAAGCAAGCTCGAAAGAGCTCGCTTCGCTCGCTCTTTCTCGCTATCTACCATCTATTGCCAGGACCTGCACCGGAGCGGTTACGAAGATTAGATTTCTCGGTAGTTGCTCGCACTCTTTTGCACTACTTGAGTAGTCTGATTTTCGAACGGCAGGCTGGTTCCAGCAGGTAGTTCCTCTGGATAAAAGCGCTTACCGCGCCCATTGGCTTTCCAGCTGCCTTAATCGTTTCCGGTGATCTTGTGTGCGTGCATTCAGCTTGATTGGCTGCGGCAAGCAAGCTCGAAAGAGCTCGCTTCGCTCGCTCTTTCTCGCTATCTACTATCTATCTATCTATCTATCTATCTATCTATCTATCTATCTATCTATCTATCTATCCTTCTATCTAATTCCTGCAGCTGGTCGTGGACCATGGCCTACAGACGAGAGAACGGCAGGACCCACATGGACAAGCTGATTGAGCATTCGCTCGAGTTTGCCACGGTATTCCAGTTCTACTTTACGCAATCAACGTCACAGCCTTTTTGCAGTCAAATGTACTTTTAATGTTTTAAAATTCGCTCATCGGTCATCATGGCACCCACCCATTCAGAAAGTTCTTGACTACGGCATCAGCACTACAGTCCGGGATCCGATGGACAAGAACTTTGCCGTAAAGTTGAAACTATTTTCTTAAAATTATTGAGCATATTTAAGCATTGTAGTTCGTAGAGAGGAGAGAAGAGAGAGAGGAGTGATGAGAGAGAAGAGAAGACAGAGGAGAGGGGAGAGGACATTATACACCCATGCAACCAGTACACCATAATTGTATCCTTTCATTTTTAGGTAATCTACAACTACTCCCTAATCGATCCTGGACCAGACGATCCAGCCTCTCAGCCTCATCGCTACCTGGCTCTGATGACTATGGCTCGATTCAAGCAGCTGGACTTGCTGAAGCATCCTCTGTCTTCTGCTGTTATGCAGGAGAAGTGGTGCGTGACTGAGCTAGAAGTGTCTTTTCCGGTTGATTAATCATCAGCTAAAAACCAGGGGTGTCCACTAAGAATCAAGGTTGTCCACTAAGAATCAAAGGTGTCCACTGAGAATCAGGGGTGTCCAGTAAGAATCAGGGCCAGGGGTGTCCACTGAGAATCAAGAGACGTCCATCAATAATCAGGGTGTCCATCAACAATCAGGGGTGTCCAGTAAGAATCAGGGCCAGGGGTGTCCACTGAGAATCAAGAGACGTCCATCAATAATCAGGGTGTCCATCAATAATCAGGGTGTCCATCAATAATCAGGGGTGTCCATCAACAATCAGGGGTGTCCATCAACAATCAGGGGTTTCCATCAGTAATCAGGGGTGTCCATCAATAATCAGGGGTGTCCATCAATAATCAGGGGTGTCCATCAATAATCAGGGTGTCCATCAATAATCAGGGTGTCCATCAATAATCAGGGTGTCCATCAATAATCAAGGGTGTCATTAATAATCAGGGGTGTCCATCAACAATCAGGGGTGTCCATCAGTCCAACCAAAAAAAAATAGCAGTTCTGAGTGAACAATTTCAGGACTAAATTCGCTATCACCTCGCTGCTGGTGGACCTCATATTCTACGTGCTGTTCCTGACCTGTCTGACAATATTTGTGATGGACCAGGGACCGTTGCGTCCAACTGAAATGGACGAGCAGGGCTGCAGGAACACTTCGGCTGGAATGGTGATGACTCGATTTTATTGGCATCGATCGAGCTAAATAGAGGCTAGAGGCTAAATCTATAGACTGTTAGAGGCTAAATCTATAGACTGTTAGAGGCTAAATCTATAGACTGTTAGAGGCTAGATCTATAGACTGTTAGAGGCTAAATCTATAGACTGTTAGAGGCTAAATCTATAGACTGTTAGAGGCTAAATCTATAGACTGTTAGAGGCTAGATCTATAGACTGTTAGAGGCTAGATCTATAGACTGTTAGAGGCTAAATCTATAGACTGTTAGAGGCTAAATCTATAGACTGTTAGAGGCTAAATCTATAGACTGTTAGAGGCTAAATCTATAGACTGTTAGAGGCTAAATCTATAGACTGTTAGAAGCTAAATCTAGACCATATAGGTTTTGAATCTATAAGCGGTGAATCTAAAAACAATCTAAGCATTGGAAGGGCTTAACTGTAGGGCGTAAAATCTAAACAGTGAAGGCCGCCAAATCTAAACAGTGAAGGTCACCAAATCTAAACAGTGAAGGCCGCCAAATCTCAACAGTGAAGGCCGCCAAATCTAAACAGTGAAGGGCGCCAAATCTAAACAGTGAAGGGCGCCAAATCTAAACAGTGAAGGGCGCCAAATCTAAACAGTGAAGGGCGCCAAATCTAAACAGTGAAGAGCGCCAAATCTAAACAGTGAAGGCCGCCAAATCTAAACAGTGAAGGTCACCAAATCTAAACAGTGAAGGCCGCCAAATCTCAACAGTGAAGGCCGCCAAATCTAAACAGTGAAGGGCGCCAAATCTAAACAGTGAAGGGCGCCAAATCTAAACAGTGAAGGGCGCCAAATCTAAGCAGTGAAGGGCGCCAAATCTAAATTTTAATGGTACCAAATCTAAACAGTGATGGGCGCCAAATCTAAACAGTGAAGGGCGCCAAATCTAAACAGTGATGGGCGCCAAATCTAAACAGTGAAAAGCGCCAAATCTAAACAGTGGGCGAAGGGCGCTAAATCTAAACAGTGAAGGGCGCCAAATCTAAACAGTGAAAGGCACCAAATCTAAACAGTGAAGGGCGCCAAATCTAAACAGTGAAGGCCGCCAACTCTAAACAGTGAAGGGCACCAAATCTAAACAGTGAAGGGCACCAAATCTAAACAGTGAAGGCTGCCAAATCTAAACAGTGAAGGCGCCAAATCTAAACAGTGAAGAGCGCCAAATCTAACTTTTAATGGTACCAAATCTAAACAGTGATGGGCGCCAAATCTAAACAGTGAAGGGCGCCAAATCTAAACAGTGAAGGCCACCAAATCTAAACAGTGAAGAGCGCCAAATCTAAACAGTGAAGAGCGCCAAATCTAAACAGTGAAAAGCGCCAAATCTTAACAGTGAAGAGCGCCAAATCTAAACAGTGAAAAGCGCCAAATCTTAACAGTGAAGAGCGCCAAATCTAACTTTTAATGGTACAAAATCTAAACAGTGAAAAGCGCCAAATCTAATCAGTGGGCGAAGGGCGCTAAATCTAAACAGTGAAGGGCGCTAAATCTAAACAGAAGAGACATTAATTGAAAAAAGAAAGTTATAATTTTTAGCAAAATCTGATGTACATGTAAAAATGACAAAACACATTTTCAGAAGCAGCCAGTCAACGCTACCAGCAGTTTTGGATCGGGCTCTGGGGTAAGCAAAATGCTGTTTGGCACCAGTGGAATGCGATGGCCAAGTCATTAAAAGTGCAAACATTTTCCCAACCGATTCAGAGACCAAAACTCACCAATTGGAGAATCATTGTGGAGAAGTCGGTGGTCACTTGCCTTCTGTTGATCAGAATTCTGCTGGAGCTGCTCAAACTGATTCATAAGGTTCAGATTTCTGCTGATGCTTGCTACTTGTACTACTATCAATCTAGTAGTAGTATGCTTATACACTTACACTTTCAGTTAATATTCGTAGGCAGATAAGACACTCTAGATGAAGTTAGAGCCTGTTTTTTTGTTTGCGAGAGTGATGCGGTGGAGTCCGATGAGATGCGATTGAGTCTTAAGGAGATTAGATAGCTTTTGATGAAGCGAGCTGAGATAAGGGGGAAATAACAGAGAAAAGATGAAGATTACGAGCCAGATAAATCCGATAAGATAACGGATGAGACGAGGGAAGGAAGGGAAGGGAAGGGACGAGATGGATTGAAATAAGATGAGATAAGAAGCGATAAGATGAGATGAGATGAGATGAAATGAGATATGATGGGTTAAGTTGAGATGAGACGAGATAAGATGAGATGAGATGAGTTGAGATGAGATGGGGCGGGATGAGGCGGGATGAGGTGAGATGAGATGAGATCAGATGACAGGAGATATGATAAGATAAGATGAGATGAGATGAGATAAGACGAGATGAGATGAGATAAGATGAGATGAGATTAGGTAAGATGAGATTAGATTAGATAAGATTAGATGAGATGAGATGAGGGGAGATTGGATGTAATGAGACAAGTAGAGATAAGATGCAAATGACTCCTGGCCTCCCCAACAACTCTTTCAGCGCCTGTCCTACTTCATGAGCATCGAGGTGTACTTCTACCTGAGCCTGTACTTCTCGACCTTCCTGTTCATGTACCCGCCGGACTCGGAGCCGTGCATGTGGAACTGGATGTTCGGGCTGGTGTCCATCGTGCTGGCCTGGTCTCTGGTGCTGTTCCAGATCGAGTGGTGAGGCAAATCGAGTCATAAAATCATAAAATTGTTAACAATTACCACAGATACTAGAATAACTATATCCGGCTAGATGGGCCACTCGGCAAATTTGCATGTAAGCTACTTTCAGTTCAGTAGTGAGTTAAACAGAAGCATTTCAGAATTACAGCAAAGGGTCATTTATTGGCTCTTACCCCCCCCCCAGCTTAAACCCGCCAACCGCGCCTTTCCCACTACCCCCCGCCCGCCCCAATTTTTATTGCCTTTCTCGGAATTCTGCCATGTACATTTCAGTGGACTGGCCAATGTACATTATTGCTGAACCAATTAGCAAGCTGTTTACGCCTGCAAGCTTGGGCTTCTAAACTTATCAAATCTGGCTTTACTTTTATAAAATAGCTTATCTATTCTTCTATGCTACTGAACTGAAACTAGGAAGCTGTTTTACTCAAGCTGTGGTGAGAGGCAAATTGAGAATTTCGAGCAAACCTCAGCTGGATTTGCTCCCCTCTATCATCCAGTTGAACAACCGATTAATTTCAGCGTATCATTCACCGGTCTGTACTCGCTGATGTTTCAAAAAGTGTTGGCCTCGCTTGTCAAAGTGCTGCTCATCTTCTGCTTTTTCATTATGGCCTTCGCTATGGCATTTTATTCCAGCATGAGATCTTCGGTGAGTGGCCAACTGAACCGAAAATAGCATGCTTAAACAGTACCCAGGGTGTCGCCATGAATTTTATGGTGGGGGGGGGGACAAAGCCAAAAATTCTACATGAACTCGCATGACTAAACTCCTACACGTACATTATTTTGAGAACCGCTGTTTTGAGAACGCCCTCAGGCATTCATTTTGGCGCCGGTAGGCAGACACTCATTTTAGCGGCCTGAAGCCAAATTATTGATTCCCACAACGGTCACAAGTTGGGTGGGGGACAAAGCAATGGCATGTTCCCCATAGCTTTTACTGGGGGGGGGGGAAGGGCATGCACCACCGGCCCCTGTTCTCTTAGGTGGTGACGCCCCTGACAGTACCCTAAACAACACTCCGTAAAACCACTGCTAAACAACACCCTGAAACCATGCGAGACCACGCTCACACAGGGTGTACAGTGGCTCTTCAAAAATCGGCAGGCATGTACACTGATTGATTGATAGATTGATTGATTGACTGATTGATTGATTGATTGACTGATTGATTGATTGATTGACTGATTGATTGACTGATTGATTGATTGATTGATTGATTGATTGATTGATTGACTGATTGATTGATTGATTAATTGATTGATTGATTGATTGATTGATTGATTGATTGATTGATTGATTGATTGATTGATTGATTGATTGACTGATTGATTGATTGATTGACTGACTGATTGATTGATTGATTGATTGATTGATTGATTGATTGATTGATTGATTGACTGATTGATTGATTGATTGACTGACTGATTGATTGATTGATTGATTAATTGATTGATTGATTGATTGATTGATTGATTGATTGATTGATTGATTGATTGATTGATTGATTGATTGATTGATTGGTTCGTTGGTTGATTGATTGATTGATTGATTGATTGATTGATTGGTTCGTTGGTTGATTGATTGATTGATTGATTGATTGATTGGTTCGTTGGTTGATTGATTGATTGATTGATTGATTGATTGATTGATTGATTGATTGATTGATTGATTGATTGATTGATTGATTGATTAGTTTGTTTTTTCATTAATCGACAGCCACCTCGTCCCCAAACGTCTCCAGACGCCCTTCAGCACGGTGCCCTACGCCATACTGAAGACATTCGACATGACAGTCGGCGAGCTGGAGTTCGTCACGTACTTTGTTACGGCTGATTACGGCAGCTTTCAGACTGCCGTACAATGCGTCTTCACTGCCTTTGTAGTCATCATGCCGATTGCGCTGATGAACTTGTTGGTGAGATTTTTCCCACTAATTTTAACATACTAAATAGAAAAAAGTAGTGTGTTTATGTATTCAAGATGGAAAAAACGTTACTCCCTCATCACACTGCAGATCGGCATTGCAGTCGGCGACATTGAAGGCATCACTCGCGATGCAGAGCTGCAACTGTTGGCTATAAAAGTACTGCACTGATTTTTATTTGGGAGGCTTTTTTACTTTTATTTCTACTGTTAGTAGACAGTGGCAGAGCTTTGTGCGATAAATGCATGTGCTAGTTGAATGCTTCGTCTAACAAGGTGTTATGGGATTGCTTAAGGAGTTTATAGAGAGCGAGATGTCAAGCTGATAGGGGCGCCATGAGTAGCTTGTAGATGCGACATGAGTAGCTTGTAGATGCGCCATGAGTAGCTTGTAGATGCGCCATGAGTAGCTTATAGATGCGCCATGAGTAGCTTGTAGATGCGCCATGAGTAGCTAATAGATGCGCCATGAGTAGCTTATAGATGCGCCATGAGTAGCTTATAGATGCGCCATGAGTAGCTGATAGGGGCGCCATGAGCAGCTTATAGAGGCGCCATGAGTAGCTTATAGAAGCCCCATGAGTAGCTTATAGAGGCGCCATGAGAAGCTTATAGGGGCACTAAAATGATTGTGAAGGGGGCTACAAGCAGAGCAAAGCCAATTACCAAACTCATCAATCAACCCGCGCACACCTGTCGCTCAGATCAATCTAATCTACGAGGTGGAGACCAACTGTCCCAGGTATTTCCAGCGCCGGTTCCACCGCTCCCACATGGAGGTCTATCCCAACCGCACCTACACCGGACTCAAAGCCGTGTTCAGGGGCAGCTTTGAGAAAGATTATCGAGCTTACAAAACTGCTCAGAGAGCCGAGGGGAGCGGAGAGAAATCTGAGACTGGAGATGAAGGCCTGAGGGAGGCTGTGCAGCAACAGAGCCGCAGGTGAGGAATTGAAAACTTTTTCAGCTGGTTGGATTGCAGCATGCTGGTTTATCAGTTTAGCTCAGTTCTTCATTCTTGAGGGATGCCTTCAGGTCTGGTCAGACTCATTCAGGTCTGCTTTCCCTTCCCCTCAGACTCATTCAGGTCTGCTTTCCCTTCCCCTCAGACTCATTCAGGTCTGCTTTCCCTTCCCTCAGACTCATTCAGGTCTGCTTTCCCTTCACCTCAGACCCATTCAGGTCTGGTTTCCCTTCCCCTCAGATTCCTTCAGGTCTGGTTTCCCTTCCCCTCAGACCTCATTCAGGTCTGGTTTCCCTTCCCCTCAGACCCATTCAGGTCTGGTTTCCCTTCCCCTCAGATTCCTTCAGGTCTGGTTTCCCTTCCCCTCAGACCCATTCAGGTCTGGTTTCCCTTCCCCTCAGATTCCTTCAGGTCTGGTTTCCCTTCCCCTCAGACCCATTCAGGTCTGGTTTCCCTTCCCCTCAGATTCCTTCAGGTCTGCTTTCCCTTCCCCTCAGACCCATTCAGGTCTGGTTTCCCTTCCCTCAGATTCCTTCAGGCCTGGTCTCCCTTCCCCTCAGATTCCTTCAGGTCTGGTTTCCCTTCCCCTCAGACCCATTCAGGTCTGGTTTCCCTTCCCATCAGATCCGTTCAGGCCTGGTCTCCCTTCCCCTCAGATTCCTTCAGGTCTGGTTTCCCTTCCCCTCAGACCCATTCAGGTCTGGTTTCCCTTCCCATCAGATCCGTTCAGGTCTGCTTTCCTTTCCTCTCAGATCCATTCAGGTCTGGTTTCCCTTCCTCTCAGATTCCTTCAGGTCTGGTTTCCCTTCCCTCAGATTCCTTCAGGTCTGGTTTCCTTCCCCTCAGACCCATTCAGGTCTGGTTTCCCTTCCCCTCAGATTCCTTCAGGTCTGGTTTCCCTTCCCCTCAGACCCATTCAGGTCTGGTTTCCCTTCCCCTCAGATTCCTTCAGGTCTGGTTTCCCTTCCCCTCAGACCCATTCAGGTCTGGTTTCCCTTCCCCTCAGATTCCTTCAGGTCTGGTTTCCCTTCCCCTCAGACCCATTCAGGTCTGGTTTCCCTTCCCATCAGATCCGTTCAGGTCTGCTTTCCTTTCCCCTCAGATTCCTTCAGGTCTGGTTTCCCTTCCCCTCAGACCCATTCAGGTCTGGTTTCCCTTCCCCTCAGATTCCTTCAGGTCTGGTTTCCCTTCCCCTCAGACCCATTCAGGTCTGCTTTCCCTTCCCCTCAGATTCCTTCATGTCTGGTTTCCCTTCCCCTCAGACCCATTCAGGTCTGGTTTCCCTTCCCCTCAGACTCATTCAGGTCTGGTTTCCCTTCCCATCAGATCCGTTCAGGCCTGGTCTCCCTTCCCCTCAGATTCCTTCAGGTCTGGTTTCCCTTCCCCTCAGACCCATTCAGGTCTGGTTTCCCTTCCCATCAGATCCGTTCAGGTCTGCTTTCCTTTCCTCTCAGATCCATTCAGGTCTGGTTTCCCTTCCTCTCAGATTCCTTCAGGTCTGGTTTCCCTTCCCCTCAGATTCCTTCAGGTCTGGTTTCCCTTCCCCTCAGATCCATTCAGGTCTGGTTTCCTTTCCTTTCAGATCCATTCAGGTCTGGTTTCCCTTCCTCTCAGATTCCTTCAGGTCTGGTTTCCCTTCCTCTCAGATTCCTTCAGATCTGGTTTCCATTAAACTCTTTTAACAAGCCATTCTTGGAGGTGCCTGAGGCAAACAGGCTTACCACATTCCACTTCTAATTGCAATTTCAGAGTCGCTGAGCTGGAAACAAGTGTCAAAGATCTCACAGCAAAGCTGGACGCCTTTATGCGCAATGCCTGACAAACGATTTTAGTTCGCGTCTAATCCGCGTCTTTTGTGGTTGATGAACTTATTAAACCTTCATACTGGCCTCATATTCTAATATTTTCTTTGACTAAGATCTGAACCATGTGAACTCATGCATCACTCTTGCATCAGCCACTTATTTGTTATTCTATCTGATTAGCGTTAGACAGAAACATATTTATTTTTGCTACAAATATTTTGCTTGACTAAAAATACTCTCTGCATGTGGAGTCAAAACGACGTGTGTTGTTTTGTGACAGCGGGCCCTTAAAAGGCCGTTTTTTATTAATTGACAAGTTTCAAGTAATCGCGCAATTTTCTGACTACTCTACTATAAGTAAACGTCTACAAAAATGCTATGCAAATAAATGTTATTCTTTATGTCGCAGAAATTATCGATCCTAAGGTAATTTATGATTTGGATCAAATAAAAGTCTTACTTACTAAATAAACAGCGATTGTCCGGTCCTATGTAAACCAAATCCATTGGAGGAGCAAAGTACTTTGGTGACAGTCATTGATTTATTGAAAAACCAGTCGGAAGTTTTGGACAGCTTCAAAAATTTTCAAGTACTAGCTGTCACAAATCAAATAGGTAAATCCATTTGGGTTATTAATGGTGGAGAGTATGCATCAGGCAAATTCAAAGTCTTCTGTGGCCAAAGCAGAATCATTCACCAAACTATGAATACTGTGCCGTATATGGAGTAGCGGAAAGGGTGAACAGACCCTCAACATCTGCGAGCATTCGAATGCACAGCCAGAGCACGTGTGTTGACAGAAAAGCGTCACAAAATTGACTCAAAAGTCCAAGTAATATGATTTCAAGAGTCCTGTTTCAATGAGCAGGAATCGGATCACCGGGACACACTTCAACTACATACAAATACAGAACCAATGGTGACTGAATCGCCTAAGTCTAAGTCAAGAATCGCCTAGTGGTTAGAGCGTCAAACTCACGACTGAAAGGTCGAGGGTTCGATTCTCGATCCACTCGGAACAATTTATGTTTTTGAGCAAGATACTCAACTCTGCATTGCTTCAGTTCACCCAGCTGAAAAATGGGTGCCAGCGTTAGCTGGTGTAATTGAGGGTGTGTGGCGATGGCGACCCCCAGTCCTTGGACTGAACTGCCGTATGCAGTCTTCAGACGCGCCGCGCAATAGCTGCGGCTGAGCTGTCGGTTGCACATCTGCTCATTGGGGCAGGTGTAATTAATTATTTTTATTTTTATGTTACATGCATCTGTGCCAACTCTCAAGAGGCAATTGGCGTATATGTGGATGATATGTTGCTAACAGTATCAGACAGTAACTGCAACGCAAATTTAAAATTAAAGACATGGTGTGAGTTTCAGTACTTCCTTGAAGTACACGCTACCTGGATGGATGGCTTATTCCTTCTATGCCAAGAGAGATAATTGAACTGCAATGGACTTCAATGGTCCTAGCAGCTACGGAAGTCGAGTACATGGTCCTTTTTGCCGTACTCAAAAAGCTATTTAGGTAAGACAACTACTACTGGAACTTCATCTAGAGCATATGGATTGCATCACCATCACGGGCATACAATCAAGGTTGCATTGCCTTAGCTAAAAACCCATCTTAGTACAGTCGTTCGAAGCACATTTCGCGTCATCATTTCCTACGAGAGAAATTAGAAATCCTAATGACAGCACTGTCACATTACTGTTTCGTAATTTAAAAAATTGCAATTCAATACTCAGAGACAATAGCACTTGTAGACTACCACTGCCAATTATACACGACTGTAGTATTCCTTCAATAAATGTGTCTGTTTGCAATTCAGACCATTTGATACCCTAGACTATTCTAGAATACTTCACCATTTCGTGCAGTACTTGTCCATTTTCTGTATCTCTGATTCTCTGTACCTGTCTGTATCTTAAAAAGTCAAGCTCTGAGCCTCCCTTTAACTCAAATCTGCGTATTTTTACCTGACCCCTGACTCTCCCTTCCTGTCGCACTTTGTCCTTTCTCTCTGTCTCTGGATCTTTCATCGCCTTCTTATCTCTCGTCTCCATCTCTCTGCCTCCCCGATATTCGCATCGATCCCGCATCCCATCTCTTCCTTTCATTTCATTTGCTTTTCCTCTTCAGTATCCCTCTGCTGCCAACTGCCATCTCATTCAGCTTTACCCATTCAGTCTGTAAACTCTCTCTCTCTCTCTCTCTCTCTCTCTCTCTCTCTCTCTCTCTCTCTCTCTCTCTCTTTCTCTGATAACTGCAATAATTGAATAATGATTGCAACTGCCTCCACCATTTATTCATTGAGGTCAAAATGCCTCAGCTCAGCTCCAGCTCAGCACATCCCCATCTCAGTGCATTTCAGTTAGAAGAGCCAATCAGCTGAAGGTCGGGTATCGGCGAAGTTCGCAGCGTCCAACGAAAGCCAACGCGGCAGTGGGCGATTCGCGTCAGGTGCAGCTGAAGGACAGCTGTGTTCTCTTCAGGCAGACAAAGTTCGCTGAAGTACCAGCTTTAGCTGCTGAGCAGAACTTCCAGCACTCGACCCCGTCATTGTCAGCAATCAAACTGTTTGGATTTAGGTAATGGCAGGATCTGAACCACCAACCGGCATTTTGTCCTTGAGATTTTGAGCATGAGCTACCGGAATTCTTGTCATTGTCATTATTGTAGGTGCTGAACTTTGACCCGTTGTGATACCCTGCTACATTACTATAGAGGTCGCCACCCGGTTCCTGATCACCGAGCATCAGCCTGTAACTCTCGTTTGCTCCGCGCACCTGAAAGCCCTTGAAAGTCGCCCGCATCAGTGAGCCCTGAACTTTAATACCTTCAAATGTCAAACTGCAGCTGCGGTCCTTCGTCATGGCTGACAGCTGCTCCAGACCTGCGGGATCGGTGAGTTCAGACTGACTCTGCAATTACTGGATAATCTGACATGAAACAGCACTTCTCCCGATGCAATTCGAGTCTCAGGATTAAACTCGCATTCTCCTACTTGTCAAGCAGAGCTTTAAAACCGATTTCGGCGAATTTGGCAGCTTTATGGTCTTCTTGAAATCTTCAAAATTCCCTCTTCCCCTCCCTTGTTGACTCCTATCTTGAGCCAACTGACAGTCTGACTCCCTAAATGTTGCCTCTGCCTCTTGTTCTCACCAGTTCCTGCTCACTGCTTCTCACAAGACTCTTGAATTGCAAAGGGTCATCACTCAATTGGGCTGAGTCACCCAGGCCACTCACCCATCCAGTAGTTGCCACTGAGATCTCCGAATCCCGTAACGTAGGTGTCCCAGTTCTGTGCGAACGAGAGGCTGTTGTCCAGGTGTTGCTGGAAGACCACCTTAGGGCCGGCTTTAGGGCTGGGCACAGGGCTGGTTTTGGATCGGACAGTGTAGAACTGAGAGCCGCCGGGCGCGAATCGCACAGCCTTCTGGAGATAGGAAGGGTCCGCAGAGATTCTTCTCCTTATATTCAAACAGCTTTTGAAGCTGTTGCACAGAAATACCAGCTGACCGGCTGTTCCATCGCTGGACACTCTACACATCATGATAGCACCGAAGTCTTTACTCAGCATTCCACTTTCAGGAATCACTTTCAGACCATTGAGAAGCTGTTGGAATGAGTCAGTGATATTGAGGTCTAGTGAGAGCTCGAACTTATCATAGAATGAGTTGTACTTCAGGCTCGCAGGCTGCTTCAAGAAGTCCACCGAGAACTCAGAGGCGGAGGTCCTCTGTGCGACGGACAGCCAGAGAACAAGGACAATCAGCGCAGAGCGGAGTTGCATGGCTGGCTACTGAAGATTTTCTGATTGGAATCGCTTTGGTCCTTAGAGATTGGATCATTTGAAGTGGCGAAAAGCGCTGCTGCTTATAAAGACTCGCCAGCTGTGTGCTTCTGGTCGATTGATTCTAATAGTGTCTCTGCCACGTCATTGTAGCTCGTACACGTTCGTAGGTCTAAATAACTTAGAATATCTTCTTTTCGGCGGAATGAATTTTTTCAAAGTTAAATTAAAAAATTCATTTTTCTGAATTTATTTTTTTCACGTAGACACTGAAAATATGGTAGATTGTTTCTTTCTTTTACTTTCAGGAATTCGGTTATTAGCTCAGCATTCTTGTCCAGTGCATTCCTGCGCAACTGAAGTCGTTTTTTGCATTTTAAGCATTGAAGTTTCAACAGATAGGTTTAGGTGTGTAAACAGACAGAAACTTTTGCATTGCTCTTCCTGTGAAACTGTTGCCAAGTCCAGCTGGACTTGTGTTCCGCATGTACATGTTAACCCTCGCTGCTTTCACCCAAGCAAAGCGTATGACACGGAATCAGCTGGAGTTGGGCTGCTGGATGAGTTCTGCACAAGATTGTGGGGTTAGACAGAACGTGCCGAGCTGCAGTTCCCACTTTTATCTATCTAGATAGCTGAGCTGCCTCTCGCTAAGCCTCCAGGTAAGTTTCCAGCTAAACTTCCAGCTAAATTTCCTGCTAAGCCTCCAGCTGAACCTCCAGCTGAACCTCTAGCTGAACCTCTAGCTGAACCTCCAGCTGCACCTCCAGCTGAACCTCCAGCTGAACCTCCAGCTGAACTTCCAGCTAAGTCTCCAGCTGAACCTCCAGCTGAACCTCCAGCTCAAATTTCAGCTAAGCCTTCAGCTGAACCTCCAGCTGAACTTCCAGCTAAGCCTTCAGCTGAACCTCCAGCTGAACTTCCAGCTAAGCCTTCAGCTGAACCTCCAGCTGAACATCCAGCTAAGTCTCCAACTGAGCCTCCAGCTGAACCTCCAGCTGAACCTCCAGCTGAGCCTCCAGCTGAACCTCCAGCTGAACCTCCAGCTGAACCTCCAGCTGAACCTCCAGCTGAACCTCCAGCTCAACTTTCAGCTGAGCCTCCAGCTGAGCCTCCAGCTGAACCTCCAGCTGAGCCTTCAGCTCAACCTTCAGCTGAACCTCCAGCTGAGCCTCCAGCTCAACCTCCAGCTCAACCTCCAGCTAAGCCTAAGGGCTGATGCACACCCTAAAGGATCATTCACATCGACTGCAGTCAGAAGTTTAGAAGGCTCTGACAACACAAATATATTTATCTGAATAGAGCTCTCTATACACGAAGAATGCGCCACATAAAGACACTAAATACGAATGGTGGCATTAAATTGTAAAGCACTACTTTGCCTGGTGCTTAATCTGGTGGAAAATGTTGCTGCTGGTGATGTTGTTGGTGGGAGACCCCCCCCCTAAAAGGTTTTTGAGGATGCTTAAAGTGTTAAGAAACCCGTAGCAGTTCAGTGTCCAATTAAAAAGCTCCGGAGGAACAATTTATTTATCCATTTTTAAAACTCGACCGGTTTCGGCTGAATGAATATTCAAGACATTCGAACAGAAATAGCAAAATGGACGCCACACCAGTTGCACCCCAGGAACTACCATGGGGGCAAAATGAATCCGAAGTTATGAGAGAGCGAGACCTGAGAGGAGAAGAGAGGAGAGGAGAGAGGGGAGATGAGAGAGGAGAGGCGAGAGCTGAGGGGAGAGAGGAGAGGAGAGAGGGGAGATGAGAGAGGAGAGGCGAGAGCTGGGGGGAGAGAGGAGAGGAGAGAGGGGAGATGAGAGAGGAGAGGCGAGAGCTGAGGGGAGAGAGGAGAGGCGAGAGCTGAGGGGAGAGAGGAGAGGAGAGAGCTGAGGGGAGAGAGGAGAGGAGAGAGGGGAGATGAGAGAGGAGAGGCGAGAGCTGAGGGGAGAGAGGAGAGGCGAGAGCTGAGGGGAGAGAGGAGAGGAGAGAGGGGAGATGAGAGAGGCGAGGCGAGAGCTGAGGGGAGAGAGGAGAGGAGAGAGGGGAGATGAGAGAGGAGAGGCGAGAGCTGAGGGGAGAGAGAAGAGGAGAGAGGGGAGATGAGAGAGGAGAGGCGAGAGCTGGGGGGAGAGAGGAGAGGAGAGAGGGGAGATGAGAGAGGAGAGGCGAGAGCTGAGGGGAGAGAGGAGAGGAGAGAGGGGAGATGAGAGAGGAGAGGCGAGAGCTGAGGGGAGAGAGGAGAGGAGAGAGGGGAGATGAGAGAGGAGAGGCGAGAGCTGAGGGGAGAGAGGAGAGGAGAGAGGGGAGATGAGAGAGGAGAGGCGAGAGCTGAGGGAGAGAGGAGAGGAGAGAGGGGAGATGAGAGAGGAGAGGCGAGAGCTGAGGGGAGAGAGGAGAGGAGAGAGGGGAGATGAGAGAGGAGAGGCGAGAGCTGAGGGGAGAGAGGGGAGATGAGAGAGGAGAGGCGAGAGCTGAGGGGAGAGAGGAGAGGAGAGAGGGGAGATGAGAGAGGCGAGGCGAGAGCTGAGGGGAGAGAGGAGAGGAGAGAGGGGAGATGAGAGAGGCGAGGCGAGAGCTGAGGGGAGAGAGGGGAGATGAGAGAGGAGAGGCGAGAGCTGAGGGGAGAGAGGAGAGGAGAGAGGGGAGATGAGAGAGGCGAGGCGAGAGCTGAGGGGAGAGAGGAGAGGAGAGAGGGGAGATGAGAGAGGCGAGGCGAGAGCTGAGGGGAGAGAGGAGAGGAGAGAGGGGAGATGAGAGAGGAGAGGCGAGAGCTGAGGGGAGAGAGGGGAGATGAGAGAGGAGAGGCGAGAGCTGAGGGGAGAGAGGGGAGATGAGAGAGGAGAGGCCACAGCTGAGGGGAGAGAGGGGAGATGAGAGAGGAGAGGCGAGAGCTGAGGGGAGAGAGGGGAGATGAGAGAGGAGAGGCCACAGCTGAGGGGAGAGAGGAGAGGAGAGAGGGGAGATGAGAGAGGAGAGGTGAGAGCTGAGAGGAGAAGAGAGGAGAGGAGAGAGGGGAGATGAGAGAGGAGAGGCGAGAGCTGAGGGGAGAGAGGAGAGGAGAGAGGGGAGATGAGAGAGGAGAGGCGAGAGCTGAGAGGAGAAGAGAGGAGAGGAGAGAGGGGAGATGAGAGAGGAGAGGCGAGAGCTGAGGGGAGAGAGGAGAGGAGAGAGGGGAGATGAGAGAGGAGAGGCGAGAGCTGAGAGGAGAAGAGAGGAGAGGAGAGAATGGAGATGAGAGAGGAGAGGCGAGAGCTGAGGGGAGAAATCTGAAATGAGAGAGGAAAGAGTCTTTCAAATATTAAGTGACCAAATTTTTAAAATCTGCTTTTAATATAATTCATATAATTTAGTAAATTACTTCATAAAATATATCGGTTCTAATCACGTGTTGCGGTATGTTTCTGTCTAATGTTGGGTTTGGTTTTCACATACTGTGGTTCCAATATCATTCAAATATAATAGTGACATACAATTAAAATAGTGTTTTCTTCGCTTGAGTCACTGATAATAGAATAAGATAGGCTACTAAGCTACTATCAGGTAAGTAGTAAGTTAAACTGAAGCATTTTATCTACTTTAAGACAAGGCTAATTTTATTGGCTCTAACCCTCTCCTCTAAGCTTAAACCCTCTCTAACTGCGTCTTTTTACACAAAATCTAGCCCCTACCTGCAATGTACATTTCAGTAGCGTTGGCTAGTGTACATTTTTATGGTTGAACCAATTAGAAAGCTGTTTACGCCTGCAAGCTTGGATTCCAAACTTTACGAGCTATCAAAGTCATTTCAGTCGCCTTTATTCTTTAAAAAAAGCTTATGTACTCTTTTTTACTACTGAACTGGAAGTGTATAACTGTTTTACTAATCACCAAGTGCCTAACTATATCTAATCTAAGTATATATCTCTGGCTGGAGCTAACACAATCTAGATTAAGTAGATTTATCTGTGCGTCAGTTGCGCTTTAAGTTTTAACAACGGAAACTGAACAATTCAAACAAAAATCTTCTGTCAGGCATTGCGGATAAAGGCGTCCAGCTTTGCTATGAGATCTTTGACACTTGTTTCCAGCTCAGCGACTCTGAAATTGCAATTAGAAGTGGATCTGTTAGGTCTCTTTGCCTCAGGCACTCCCAAGGATAGCTGGTTAATAGAGCTTTAGATGGAAACCAGACCTGAATGAGTCTGAGGGGAAGGGAAAGCAGACCTGAATGAATCTGAGGGGAAGGGAAAGCAGACCTGAATGAGTCTGAGGGGAAGGGAAAGCAGACCTGAATGAATCTGAGGGGAAGGGAAACCAGACCTGAATGAATCTGAGGGGAAGGGAAACCAGACCTGAATGAATCTGAGGGGAAGGGAAACCAGACCTGAATGGGTCTGAGGGGAAGGGAAACCAGACCTGAATGAATCTGAGGGGAAGGGAAACCAGACCTGAATGGGTCTGAGGGGAAGGGAAACCAGACCTGAATGAATCTGAGGGGAAGGGAAACCAGACCTGAATGAATCTGAGGGGAAGGGAAAGCAGACCTGAATGAATCTGAGGGGAAGGGAAAGCAGACCTGAATGAGTCTGAGGGGAAGGGAAAGCAGACCTGAATGAATCTGAGGGGAAGGGAAAGCAGACCTGAATGGGTCTGAGGGGAAGGCAAAGCAGACCTGAATGGGTCTGAGCGGAAGGGAAACCAGACCTGAATGGGTCTGAGAGGAAGGGAGAGCAGACCTGAAGGAATCTGAGGGGAAGGGAAACCAGACCTGAAGGAATCTGAGGGGAAGGGAAAGCAGACCTGAATGGGTCTGAGGGGAAGGGAAAGCAAACCTGAATGGGTCTGAGGGGAAGGGAAAGCAGACCTGAAGGAATCTGAGGGGAAGGGAAAGCAGACCTGAATGAGTCTGAGAGGAAGGGAAACCAGACCTGAAGGAATCTGAGGGGAAGGGAAACCAGACCTGAATGGGTCTGAGGGGAAGGGAAACCAGACCTGAAGGAATCTGAGGGGAAGGGAAACCAGACCTGAATGAGTCTGAGGGGAAGGGAAACCAGACCTGAATGGGTCTGAGGGGAAGGGAAAGCAGACCTGAATGAGTCTGAGGGGAAGGGAAAGCAGACCTGAATGAGTCTGACCAGACCTGAAGGCATCCCTCAAGAATGAAGAACTGAGCTAAACTGATAAACCAGCATGCTGCAATCCAACCAGCTGAAAAAGTTTTCAATTCCTCACCTGCGGCTCTGCTGCTGTACAGCCTCCCTCAGGCCTTCATCTCCAGTCTCAGATTTCTCTCCGCTCCCCTCGGCTCTCTGAGCAGTTTTGTAAGCTCGATAATCTTTCTCAAAGCTGCCCCTGAACACAGCCTTGAGTCCAGTGTAGGTGCGGTTGGGATAGACCTCCATGTGGGAGCGGTGGAACCGGCGCTGGAAATACCTGGGACAGTTGGTCTCCACCTCGTAGATTAGATTGATCTGAGCGACAGGTGCGAGACGAGGTTTTCGTGCTAGTCAGCAGTCAATCGAAGTATTTGGAAAATATTTTCAAAATTCTCATGCCGATATATCTACAGTCTACGTGATGTCAATCGGCGCCAATCCTACAGTCCTCATGGCGCCAATCCTACAGTCCTCATGGCGCCAATCCTACAGTCCTCATGGCGCCAATCCTACAGTCCTCATGGCGCCAATCCTACAGTCCGCATGGCGCCAATCCTACAGTCCTCATGGCGCCAATCCTACAGTCCTCATGGCGCCAATCCTACAGTCCTCATGGCGCCAATCCTACAGTCCTCATGGCGCCAATCCTACAGTCCTCATGGCGCCAATCCTACAGTCTACGTGACGCCAACTTTGCTCTCTGGAGCGCACCACAGTGTAGTCCACTGAAAGCGAGAAGCGTTGAAAATAAAAAGTTATGAATTTTCCCAAATTCGCCATTTCGACTCACCCTTAATGCCAGCAGCTGTAGCTCGGCTTCTCGCGTGATGCCCTCGATGTCGCCAACAGCAATGCCAATCTGGGCAAGAGGAGGCAATATCGGATTTTGTTACGTTTATTTGTGACAAGCCTACATGTGAGTACACTTCACTCTGCCTATCGAAGCCATTGAAGAAACGCCAGAAAAACTCACCAACAAGTTCATCAGCGCAATCGGCATAATGATAACGAAGGCAACGAACAAGCATTGTACAGCAGTCTGGAATCTGCCATAGTCTGCCGATACAAAGTACGTGACGAATTCCAGCTCGCCGACTGTCATGTCGAATGCCTTCAGTATGGCGTAGGGCACCGTGCTGAAGGGCGTCTGAAGACGTTTGGGGACAAGGCGGCTGTCGATTAATTAAGAAACAAACCAATCAATTAACCAATCAATCAATCAATCAATCAATCAATCAATCAATCAATCAATCAATCAATCAATCAATCAATCAATCAACCAATCAACCAATCAGTCAATCAATCAATCAAGAAATCAGTCAATCAATCAATCAATCAATCAATCGATCAACCAATCAGTCAATCAATCAATCAACCAATCAGTCAATCAATTAATCAATTAACCAACCAACCAACCAATCAATCAATCAATCAATCAATCAATGAACCAATCAATCAATCAATCAATCAACAAACGAACCAATCAATCAATCAATTAATTAATCAATCAATCAAGCAAGCAATCAATCAATCAATCAGTCAATCAATCAATCAATCAATCAATCAATCAATCAATCAATCAATCAATCAATCAATCAATCAATGAACCAATCAATCAATCAATCAATCAAGAAATCAATCAATCATTTAAAGGGTTTGCCGTAGCCCAGTGGTCCAGCGCGGCGCTCTGATGTGCCGGGTGGCCCAGGCTCGATTCCAGGTGCAGTCACATTAATTAATTTGGAATCTCGGCTTGGCTCTGCTCGTGCAATTAAGGCCCAACCCCCCCCCCAAGGCACAGTGAAGTGTACATGCCTAACGATAAATAAAGATAGGGCCGCTGTACACTCCTGTGTGAGTGTGTGCCTGTGCGTATGGCTGAGTTTGCCTGCTCAGGGAAGTCGGCGGAATGGGCAGCAATGCCTCTCGCCGGTTGTGCGACAATTATTCAATTCAATAATGCAACTACGCACTTGAAATTTCAACCAAAAATGGACCAATGAAACAGTCAATCAAGGAGTCAACTAATTTAATTAAGTATATCATCGAGTAATAATGAAGCAATTTATTCAGCTACACTTCCATTCATCAATTTTACTCATCTTGTGAATGTTAGTGTTGAAAACTCACTGAAGATCTCATACTCGAGTAGAAAGCCATCGCAAAAGCCATCAAAAAGAAGCCAAAGATGAGCAGCACTTTCACAAGAGACACCAACACTCTTTGAAACATCAGCGAGTACAGGCCGGTGGAGGGTATGCTGCGGGTTGAGCAATGAATGCAGGAAATTTACTGAAATTCTTTCTAATAAACATAGAAAAAACTATTGTACGAGTAGATGAGCCACTCAGGCATATATACTTAGTAGTAAAACAGCTTTCTACTTTCAGTTCAGTAGCATAGATGGAAGAATAGATAAGCTACGCTCGTATTTTAAAAAAGTAAAGGCAGCTGAAATTGCTTCGATAAGTTTAGAAGCCCAAGCTTGCAGGCGTAAACAACTTGCTAATTGGTTCAGCAGAAATGTACATTAGCCAGTCCACTGAAATGTACATGGCAACTTTAGGCTGGAATTCCGAGAAAGGCAATAAAAATTGGGGCGGAGCCGGGGGGTAGTGTGGAAAGGCGCGGTTGGCGGGTTTAGGCTTGGGGGTAAGAGCCAATAAATGACCCTTTGCTGTAATTCTGAAATGCTTCTGTTTAACTTACTACCGAATTGAAAATAGCTTACATGCAATTGTGCTGAGTGGCCCATCTAGCCGGATATAGTTATTCTAGTATCTGTGGTAATAAATAACAATTTTATGATTTTATGACTCGAGTTGCCTCTCACCACTCGATCTGGAACAGCACCAGAGACCAGGCCAGCACGATGGACACCAGCCCGAACATCCAGTTCCACATGCACGGCTCCGAGTCTGGCGGGTACATGAACAGGAAGGTCGAGAAGTACAGGCTCAGGTAGAAGTACACCTCGATGCTCATGAAGTAGGACAGGCGCTGAAGAAGTTTTTCGGGTAATCGAGGAGTCATTTGCATCTGATCTTACCTTGTCTCATTACATCTAATCTCCCCTCATCTCATCTCATTCCCTTCATCTCATCTCATCTAATCTTATCTAATCTCATCTCATCTCACCTCATCTCATCTCATCTCATCTCATCTCACCTCATCCCGCCTCATCTTCACTCATCTCATCTCATCGTATCTCATCTTACCTCATCTCATCTCATCTTATCTCATCTCATCTCGTCTAATCTCATATTAACTCATCACATGAAATGAAATCTCACCTCACCCTATGCTATTTTAACTGAACTAATCCCATCATGTCTTCTTATATCTAATCTCGGACGTAATCTCGTCCTAAAATATTTTATTCCATCTTATTTCATTTTATCTCATCTAGTCCCATGTTATCTCATCAAATCTTAACAAACCTAATCAAATCTGATCTACTTCTGGTTCTGAAATTATCTTCAACTAATTTCATTTCATGTAACCCGATTTTATCTTAATACAAAGCAGGATTACTTTGTGCAGAAATTTCAGCAGCTCAAGCAGAACTCGAATAATTAGAAAGCAAGTGATGACGGACTTCTCAGCGATAATTCTCCAGTTAGTGAGTTTCGGTCGCTGTAATTTACAAATTTCTTTCAGAGTAAATAAAATATCAAAATTGTACCACTAAACTTTTTCAATTACTATAAGTAGCAATGCAAGAGTATTTTACCCCGGAGCCGGAGCCCAAGCTCCTGGTTGAGTTAACTGGAGGTTTCTGGAATGGTTACAATTATGAAATTATAAACAGAATTAAAAAATGCTAAAAAATTGAAATCAATCTAAGTTGATTCAGGTTAGGTCTAAGTTTATAAGTTCAGCTTAGCACCAAGTCAATCAAGTTTGGCGCCCCCAGTCAATCAAGTTTGGCGCCCCCAGTCAATCAAGTTTGGCGCCCCCAGTCAATCAAGTTTGGCGCCCCTGTCAATGAAGTTTGGCGCCCAAGTCAATCAAGTTTGGCGCCCCAGTCAATCAAGTTTGGCGCCCAAGTCAATCAAGTTTGGTGCCCCTGTCAATGAAGTTTGGCGCCCTGCAGTCTTTCATGTTTGGCGCCCTGCAGTCTTTCATGTTTGGCGCCCTGCAGTCTTTCGAGTTTGGCGCCCTGCAGTCTTTCATGTTTGGCGCCCTGCAGTCTTTCATGTTTGGCGCCCTGCAGTCTTTCATGTTTGGCGCCCTGCAGTCTTTCATGTTTGGCGCTCTGCAGTCTTTCATGAGTGGCGCCCTGTCTTTAATGTGTGGCGCCCTGTCTTTAATGTGTGGCGCCCCTGTCTTTAACGTGTGGCGCCCCTGTCTTTAATGTGTGGCGCCCCTGTCAAGCAAATTTAGCGCATATTTCTTTCAAAATGGCGCAATTTTATTTCAGTTGGACACCCTGCAGGTAAAGATAAAACTGTTTGGCGCACATCCAAGCTAAAAACTGATCATCAAAAGTGGCAGACCAGGCCAGCCGTGGTGTTTCTGCAGCCGTACTCGTCCATCTGGTTGGGCAGCAGCGGCCCCTGGTCCACCACGAACACCGTCAGGCAGGCGACAAACAGGGCGTAGAAAACTATGTCAGTCCACAGGGACATGCTGGCGAACTTCTGCCTGCAGTTCGTGGTAGAATTTCTTCCTGTAGCAGGCGGACAGATAAGCATGGACACTAAGATAGGCACTGAGACAGGCACTGAGACAGGCACTGAGACAGGCACTGAGACAGGCACTGAGACAGGCACTGAGACAGGCACTGAGACAGGCACTGAGACAGGCACTGAGACAGGCACTGAGACAGGCACTGAGACAGGCACTGAGACAGGCACTGAGACAGGCACTGAGACAGGCACTGAGACAGGCACTGAGACAGGCACTGAGACAGGCACTGAGACAGGCACTGAGACAGGCACTGAGACAGGCACTGAGACAGGCACTGAGACAGGCACTGAGACAGGCACTGAGACAGGCACTGAGACAGGCATTGAGACAGGCACTAAGACAGGCACTGAGACAGGCACTAAGACATGTACTTAGACAGACAGACAGACAGACAGACAGACAGACAGACAGACAGACAGACAGACAGACAGACAGACAGACAGACAGACAGACAGACAGACAGACAAACACTAAGACAGACAGACAGACAGACAGACAGACAGACAGAAAGGCAAACAGACAGCCAGAAAAACAGACAGAAACCCGCACCACTTCTCCTGCATGACAGCAGAAGACAGTGGATGCTTGAGCAAGTCCAGCTGCTTGAACCGAGCCATAGTCATCAGAGCCAGGTAGCGATGAGGCTGAGAGGCTGGATCATCTGGTCCAGGATCGATTAGGGAGTAGTTGTAGATTACCTGAAGATAGAAATTTTGCACAAAATTTTGCAGTACAGATGTACCTTATACAAGGCAAAAATCGAGTCACTAAAGAGAACCAACCGCAAAGTTTTTGTCCATGGGGTCGTGAACCGTTGTGTCAATTCCGTAGTCCAGAACTTTCTACGAAACAATATATTATGAAAATTGCATTTTAGTAAGTTGCAAAGTTGGCTACTGTTAGTATAGTGCACAGTGCAAATGAAATTAGTTCCCGTCTGAGACTTTAAAAGCAACAATTTTTTACCTTGGCAAATTCAGGCGAATACTGAACCAGCTTGTCCATGTGCGTCCTGCCATTCTCCCGTCGGTATGTCATGATCCACGACCAGCTGCGGTTATGTTGGAATTCGTGGAAAGTCTTTAGTGTACCTGGGGCCGCTTGCAGTCTTTTGAGAGAGAGAGAGAGAGAGAGGGGTTTGAGAGAGAGGAGGGAGAGAGGGAGAGAGGAAGAGGGAAATGGAAAGAGAGGGAGAGGTTAAAAGTACGTACAATTAGGTTGCAACCCAAAATGACAAGTAAAGTCAGCACTGTTTCAATTGCAATTGCTCAACTATTCAAATCAACTACTCAACTTGAGAATCATGAGAATCTACACTGCTCAACTTGAGAATAATGAGAAGCATCGCTACTCAACTTGAGAATCATGAGAAGCTACACTACTCAACTTGAGAATCATGATAATCTACACTACTCAACTTGAGAATCATGAGAAGCTACGCTACTCAACTTGAGAATCATGATAATCTACGCTACTCAACTTGATAATCATGAGAAGCTACACTACTCAACTTGAGAATCATGAGAAGCTACGCTACTCAACTTGAGAATCATGAGCAGCTACGCTACTCAACTTGAGAATCATGAGCAGCTACGCTACTCAACTTGAGAATCATGAGCAGCTACGCTACTCAACTTGAGAATCATGAGCAGCTACGCTACTCAACTTGAGAACCATGAGAAGCTACACTAATCAACTTGAGAATCATGAGAAGCTACGCTACTCAACTTGAGAACCATGAGCAGCTATGCTACTCAACTTGAGAATCATGAGAAGCTACGCTACTCAACTTGAGAACCATGAGCAGCTATGCTACTCAACTTGAGAATCATGAGCAGCTATGCTACTCAACTTGAGAACCATGAGCAGCTATGCTACTCAACTTGAAAACCATGAGCAGCTATGCTACTCAACTTGAGAACCATGAGCAGCTATGCTACTCAACTTGAGAACCATGAGAAGTTATGCTACTAAACTCCAATACCGTAACATTGAACGCCAAGCATATAATACATGTCACTAAAATGCGCCACATACTACTGCTCGCTGAAGAAAATCTCCAACGCCTCTCGATTGCTGACGAAAATAGCGAAGTCCACAGCCGTCTCGCTGCTGTTGTTCTCGCTGATCGGTGCTGAGTACTCCAGCAGCAGCCTCACGCACCGACCGGTTGAGTCCTCCTTGGCTGCATAGTGCAGCGCCGTGTTCTGCAAATATTCAGAGACACCTTCAGACATTTGCACTTTTAATATTAGTACGCGTGCACTAATGATGGCAACCTTGTTGACATCGGTGGCGTTGATATCGATGTCCCTGTCCAGGAGGAACTTGGCGATCTCGTAGTGGGACTTGGCGACCGCCAGCATCAGCGAGTTGCGGCCCACATCGTCCCTGGGGTCATTGGGTGCAAATGGGTCACTGATTTTGTTGAGCTGCTGGGTGAGTGAGTCTCTGAGGTCATTGGGTGCAAATGGGTCACTGATTTTGTTGAGCTGCTGGGTGAGTGAGTCTCTGGGGTCATTGGGTGCAAATGGGTCACTGATTTTGTTGAGCTGCTGGGTGAGTGAGTCTCTGAGGTTATTGGGTGCAAATGGGTCACTGATTTTGTTGACCTGCTGGGTCATTGAGTCTCTGGGGTTATTGAGTCACTTTGGGGCATTGAGTCACTCTGGGGCACTGAGTCACTCTAGGGCATTGAGTTATTCTTGGGTGATTGGGTCACTCTGGGTTGTTGTGTTAGTGGGTCATTGGGTCACTGGGTCACTGGGTGATTGAGTCACTAAATGCTAATCTCAGATCGCTCAGCCTCACTTGGCGGTGAAGTCCGCTCCGCACTCAACGCACAGGAAGTTGAAAACGTCAAAGCGGCCCTCCTCAGCCGCCAGCAGCACCATTGTCCGCTCGTCCAGGTCGCGATGATGAACTGACAGGCCGGCCGTCGACTCGATGAGCAGCCGCAGGCAGTCTAGGTGGCCCGCCTTGGCCGCCACGTGGGCGGGACGGCGCTCGTCTCCGTCAAGGACGGTGCAGTCGGCGCCGCTGCCCACCAGGCGCCTGGCGAGCTGAAGGTAGTGGTTTCATCTCAGAAAGATCCCAGATCCCGATCCCAGATCCCGATCCCAGATCCCGATCCCAGATCCCGATCCCAGATCCCGATCCCAGATCCCGATCCCAGATCCCGATCCCAGATCCCGATCCCAGATCCCGATCCCAGATCCCGATCCCAGATCCCGATCCCAGATCCCGATCCCAGATCCCGATCCCAGATCCCGATCCCAGATCCCGATCCCAGATCCCGATCCCAGATCCCGATCCCAGATCCCGATCCCAGATCCCGATCCCAGATCCCGATCCCAGATCCCGATCCCAGATCCCGATCCCAGATCCCGATCCCAGATCCCGATCCCAGATCCCGATCCCAGATCCCGATCCCAGATCCCGATCCCAGATCCCGATCCCAGATCCCGATCCCAGATCCCGATCCCAGATCCCGATCCCAGATCCCGATCCCAGATCCCGATCCCAGATCCCGATCCCAGATCCCGATCCCAGATCCCGATCCCAGATCCCGATCCCAGATCCCGATCCCAGATCCCGATCCCAGATCCCGATCCCAGATCCCGATCCCAGATCCCGATCCCAGATCCCGATCCCAGATCCCGATCCCAGATCCCGATCCCAGATCCCGATCCCAGATCCCGATCCCAGATCCCGATCCCAGATCCCGATCCCAGATCCCGATCCCAGATCCCGATCCCAGATCCCGATCCCAGATCCCGATCCCAGATCCCGATCCCAGATCCCGATCCCAGATCCCGATCCCAGATCCCGATCCCAGATCCCTATCCCAGTGCTCACCCCGGTGCAGCCCCTCTCGGCGGCGTAGTGCAGCGGAGTCTTGTCGAACATGTCTTGCTTGTTGAGCACTGTATCAACTCCCGGCGCCTCTAGCAGCCGCTCAACGATCCCGTCGTTGTCCTCGATAACCGCCCAGTGCAGCGGCGTCCGCATGCCGACGTCGTGGCCGTCCAGTCTGGCGCGAAATTCCAGCAGGACGTCGGCGACCGGACGGTGGCCCCGCTTGCAGGCCCAGTGCAGCGGCGACATGAAGTCTGCGTCTGCGGCGTCCACGGCAGCGCCCTGGAGGAGTTCGGAGCTTGCATCAAGATTTAACAAGACCTCTCGCTAACATAACAAACACCCTGTTGCTGGCGCCCCTGGTGCTGGCGCCCCTGGTGCTGGCGCCCCTGGTGCTGGCGCCCCTGGTGCTGGCGCCCCTGGTGCTGGCGCCCCTGGTGCTGGCGCCCCTGGTGCTGGCCCCTGGTGCTAAAGCCCCTGGTGCTAAAGCCCCTGGTGCTGGCGCCCCTGGTGCTAAAGCCCCTGGTGCTAAAGCCCCTGGTGCTAAAGCCCCTGGTGCTAAAGCCCCTGGTGCTAAAGCCCCTGGTGCTAAAGCCCCTGGTGCTAAAGCCCCTGGTGCTAAAGCCCCTGGTGCTAAAGCCCCTGGTGCTAAAGCCCCTGGTGCTAAAGCCCCTGGTGCTAAAGCCCCTGGTGCTAAAGCCCCTGGTGCTAAAGCCCCTGGTGCTAAAGCCCCTGGTGCTAAAGCCCCTGGTGCTAAAGCCCCTGGTGCTAAAGCCCCTGGTGCTAAAGCCCCTGGTGCTAAAGCCCCTGGTGCTAAAGCCCCTGGTGCTAAAGCCCCTGGTGCTAAAGCCCCTGGTGCTAAAGCCCCTGGTGCTAAAGCCCCTGGTGCTAAAGCCCCTGGTGCTAAAGCCCCTGGTGCTAAAGCCCCTGGTGCTAAAGCCCCTGGTGCTAAAGCCCCTGGTGCTAAAGCCCCTGGTGCTAAAGCCCCTGGTGCTAAAGCCCCTGGTGCTAAAGCCCCTGGTGCTAAAGCCCCTGGTGCTAAAGCCCCTGGTGCTAAAGCCCCTGGTGCTAAAGCCCCTGGTGCTAAAGCCCCTGGTGCTAAAGCCCCTGGTGCTAAAGCCCCTGGTGCTAAAGCCCCTGGTGCTAAAGCCCCTGGTGCTAAAGCCCCTGGTGCTAAAGCCCCTGGTGCTAAAGCCCCTGGTGCTAAAGCCCCTGGTGCTAAAGCCCCTGGTGCTAAAGCCCCTGGTGCTAAAGCCCCTGGTGCTAAAGCCCCTGGTGCTAAAGCCCCTGGTGCTAAAGCCCCTGGTGCTAAAGCCCCTGGTGCTAAAGCCCCTGGTGCTAAAGCCCCTGGTGCTAAAGCCCCTGGTGCTAAAGCCCCTGGTGCTAAAGCCCCTGGTGCTAAAGCCCCTGGTGCTAAAGCCCCTGGTGCTAAAGCCCCTGGTGCTAAAGCCCCTGGTGCTAAAGGCGTTTTTGCAAGTTATTTAGCTTCAGATGCGCATAGACTACTACTGATGAGAACTTAGTAAGTAGTTGAAATAAAGCAACTTCTGTTCATGTAAACCTGAGATCAAAAGAACTTAGTATTAAGTTTTGTATATGAAATGTGGCACACAGTTCTCAGTAGCCTGTACTTGTAGCTCCTGGGATTTTATTCCCACAAATCTCAAACATTATTTGAGCACCTGGTGGCATGGCACTGTTGTAGCTGAAATTCCAATCGATCTGAATTCTGACTCTGAATTTGAAGCGATCGCAAGCATATATAAGTCGTGGGGTGTTGAATCCGGAACAGGTGTTTAAGCAAGAAATGATTGCTGCCACCAGCGCCAAAGAAGCAGCCAAAGAAGGAAGGTTGGATAAAATTATGTAAATAATATAAAACTTAATCCACTATGCTAAACTTACTTTTATGATAAGCTGTCTAGCAATGTCAGGTTGGTTATTGAGTCCGCATCTGACAAAAAAGTGTTGTGAATTAGCAATTTGAATTGCGTTGAAACAATTTTTTGTTGGACTTCAAAACACTGGTCAACTCACTCATGCAACGGAGTTCGTCTCTTCTTGTCCAGACAACCCGGATCTGCGCCATTCGACAGGAGAATCTCCGCCACGTCCTGATAGCCCAGCGATGCGGCTATGTGCAGTGGCGTGTTGCCGTCATTCTGTTGAATAATCATGTACCAGGACGTGCGTGAGGAAACCGATCACTACTCAAGTAGAAGTAGAAGGGCATAAAATTACGTAGGATGCAGGTTTTACCAAAGAAATGCTTACATTACAGATAAGTAATAAGAATTATATGTTAATTTTATATCCTACGTACATGTACTCGTACATGTCATGTGCTTAAAAATCATGAAAAATAGCTCAACTCGATTCATTCGATTTATTAATTCATTTTATCATTCTGTTATACATTTTGTCATATAGTTCGTCTGTCGTCTGTAGTTTGAAACTTAAACCCAGGAGCGTCGCCATGGATTTTATGGTGGGGGGGGGACAAAGCCAAGAACTCAACATGTACATGACTAAATTCCTACAATTACATTAGTTTGAGAATCGTGTTGTCAGCGCTCATTCTGGCGCCACAGGCACTCATTTTAGCGCCGCAGGCACTCATTCTGGCGCCGAAGGCGCTTTTTTGGCGCCCTGAAGAAAAATTATTGATTAACACGAATCACAAGGTAGGGAGGGGGCCGTAGCCCAGCGGTAGCGCAGCTGCTCTGGTGTGCCAGCGACCCAGGCTCGATTCCAAGTGCAGTCACATTAATTTGGGGCTGAATTGGAATCTCGGCTTGGCTCTGCTCGTGCAATTAACGGCCTTGAGAGCCAACCCTCCAAGGCACAGTGAAGTGTACATGCCTAACGATAAAATAAAGTTAGGGCCGCTGTACACTCCTGTGTGAGTGTGTGCCTGCGTACGTATCCGCGCGCTTGTATGCCTGCTCAGGGGAGTCGGCGGAATGGGCAGTAATGCCTCTCGCCGGTTGTGTGCCTATGTCGCTTAAAGTGCGCCAGGATGCACACAACCTCCCTGCCTCTAATTAAAAAAATCACAAGGTGGGGTGGGGGCACAAAGCATTGGCATGTCCCCCCCATAGCTTTTACTGGGGGGACATGTCCCCCTGTCCCGCCGGTGGCGACGCGCCTGCTTAAACCAAAAAATTTCCTGTTCAAATTTAATCAAGGACGCAGCACTATAAAAGTTCCAACCACCCTTAATTAGGAAGTGAAGTTTACTCTCTACCCCAACATGGCACTTTGGGGCAGGTCCTGTACTCTCATCGTAATGCATCCATGGTCTCGCGGTCCTCAAATTGTTTTGCAGACCAGCTTGTGGTTTGTTAATCTAAACTGTGACAGGTTGCACTTTAATTCTGGGTTGGAAATTTCTAGGACATACTTTGTTGGTTGAGTAATGAGTATGTACCATTTGAAGCTGTGTAGTAAAGCTGACTTTTTAGCTTTGCAAAGGTCTTTACTCTTGGTCTCCAGAGTCTCATTAAATTATGGTTCAAAACTAGCTTTCCGCGTTCTGATTGGGATTAAATCAAGTTTAAGGTCATTTAAAATCACGCTATACATCGTAAAAAATCAGCATAGGTTTTGGAGGTTGACTGGTCAGACTGGATCTATATCCATGCGACAAATGCGTGATGCTTTTTGTATGACCTTGGGGGAATCCCCGACGGATAAACCCAGCCCTCCTTCACTACAAGTGCAAAACAAAACAAATTTACAGATACACTAGGCTATTTCTTTACTAAATCAATAGCAGAGAACTCAGCTATACTCACTCGTTTGGCGTTGATGTTTGAACCAGCTTCAACTAGACAGTTGAGAATCTAAAATATTTTAAATTTAGTTAAATTATAACTGCTTGTGAACTTTAGTCCAATGTGAATCAACCAAAGTCTCTAAATAGCATTTTTATCACCTCAATCTGACGATTTTGCGTGGCATGATGCAGCGCAGTCGATCCATCATTGTCCTGACGCTCTAGCAGCAGCTGCTTGCTTTGCGAGCTGGCTGTATTGCCTGCTGAAAACGACGGTTTTTAGCAGATAAACCATACATATTTTTTAAAGACAAAAGCAGCAGATCAAAAAGCCGCATTCTGAACGTCTTTCCTTACGCATTTTCATTGCATGGCGAAGAAGCTCCTTCAGAACAGTTAAGCAACCCTCGATGCAGGCAACCATGATTGGGTTGAGGCCGTTATTGTCAGCCACATTCAAGTTGGCTCCGTTTGAGAGCTTCAATTATAAAATAAATTCACACAATGCACGCAGTACTTATGCTTAACTCTTCAAAACGCTAGGTTGAGTACTATAAATTTGCTCACTAGAAGTTCGCACAGCTCTAAGCTGCCATTCCGAGACGGCTGGTGCAGCGCAGACACGCCATCCTTCTCCTGTTTGAGCACATCGGCACCCGACTGGATTAAAAGCTGCAGAATCAGTAAAGTTGATTTGAGTTAGTTGAATTAAGCTGAGAATGCACTATGGGTTGTTCGAGCGTAGATTTTATTGGAGAGTTAATTTCGAGTATGCTTGAGACGTATAAGAGAGAATTCTAGGTTTTAGGGTTATCAGGGTGTCGCAGGGCTGAGGGGGCGTCAGGGCTGAGGGTGTCAGGGTTGAGGGTTTCAGGGCTGAGAGGGTCTGGGCTGAGGGTGTCAGGGCTGAGGGTGTCAGGGCTGAGGGTGTCAGGGCTGAGGGTGTCAGGGCTGAAGGGTGTCAGGGCTGAAGGGTGTCAGGGCTGAAGGGTGTCAGAGACGGTAGTGTCAGGGTTGAAGGGTGTCAGTGCTGAGGGGTCTCATGGCTGAGGGTGTCAGGGCTGAAGGCTGTTAGTGTTGAGGGGTGCCAGGGCTGAAGGGTGTCAGGGCTGAGGGTGTCAGGGCTGAGGGTGTCAGGGCTGAAGGGTGTCAGGGCTGAAGGGTGTCAGGGCTGAAGGGTGTCAGAGACGGTAGTGTCAGGGTTGAAGGGTGTCAGTGCTGAGGGGTCTCATGGCTGAGGGTGTCAGGGCTGAAGGCTGTTAGTGTTGAGGGGTGCCAGGGCTGAAGGGTGTCAGGGCTGAGGGGTGTCATAGCTGAGGGTGTCAGAGCTGAAGGGTGTCAGGGCTGAGGATGTCATGGCTGAGGGTGTCAGGGCTGAAGGCTGTTAGTGTTGAGGGGTGCCAGGGCTGAAGGGTGTCAGGGCTGAGGGGTGTCATAGCTGAGGGTGTCAGAGCTGAAGGGTGTCAGGGCTGAGGATGTCATGGCTGAGGGTGTCAGGGCTGAGAGGGTCTAGGCTGTGGGTGTCATGGCTGAGGGTGTCAGGGCTGAAGGGTGTCAGGGCTGAGGGGGTCTGGGCTGAAGGGTGTCAGGGCTGAGGATGTCATGGCTGAGGGTGTCAGGGCTGAGAGGGTCTGGGCTGTGGGTGTCATGGCTGAGGGTGTCAGGGCTGAGGGGGTCTGGGCTGAAGGGTGTCAGGGCTGATAGTGTCAGGGCTGAGGGTGTCAGGACTGAGGGTGTCAGCGCTGAGAGGTGTCAGGGCTGAGGGTGTCAGGGCTAAAAGGTGTCAGGGCTGAGGGGTGTCAGGTCTGAGGGGTGTCAGTGCTATGCGTCAGGGTTGAGGGTGTCAGGGCTGAGGGTGTCAGGGCTGAAGGATGTCAGGGCTGAGGGTGTCAGGACTGAGGGTGTCAGGACTGAGGGTGTCAGCGCTGAGGGTGTCAGGGTTGAGGGTGTCAGCGGTGAGAGGTGTCAGGGCTGAGGGTGTCAGGGCTGAGAGGTGTCAGGGCTGAGGGGTGTCAGGGCTACAGGTCATCAGCAACCCCTCACTCTGGCGATCTGCACGTGGCTCCTCCGGCACGCCACATGCAGGGCCGTCTGCCCCTTGTCGTCAGTAACGTCAATCTTGATGCCCTTCTGCCGCAGCAGCAGCTGCATCGCCTCCTCGACGTTGAAGGTTGCAGCCGCGTGGATCGGCCGGGTGCCCTCTTGGCCGCGAAGGTTCAGCGCAGCGCCTTTCCGAATGAGCAGCTGCAGAACCTCCAGACGGCGGTACTTGATGGCGTAGCTCAGGGCGCATGTGAGCCGCTCGTCCAAGCTGTCGATCAGCGACGGCTTGGCGAGGACGGCCGCCCGGACGAACTGCGCGTCGCCTTCGCGAACCGCGTGGTGAAACTGCGGGGGGGAGAGGGGCGGCTTTGAGTTCAGAGAGGGTTTGAAATCCAACGGTGTGACTGCAGATTAGTCAGTTTGAAAGGGCCTTCAGACGCTGGATGAAAATCAAAGAAGACAGTCGCAAGCAGTCACGTCCATTCTGCTGGACAGCTGAGCGCTGTGCAGCAGCTCTGACTCTCTCATCGTGAGGTGTGTACACTCTCTTCTGCTAGTGCAGGATGCACTCTATATCGCCACTTGAGGAAAGTATACTTTTGCTATGTGAATAATGTGAAATTCACATTGAACAGAAAGTGACGATAACCGAACGTTTCTGCATACGAAAGATCAAATAGAGGGTATTCAGTATTTACGCTGCTAATGAAGCATGAATCCGAACTGCACTATCTATACATGTCGCTTATAACCAAGTGTTAAACAAGAGGTGGCTCATGTTAAGTACAATCGCAGGGAATGGCCAATTTGGAAGATAAGCGCAATCGCATTTAATGCGACTTTCACATTGCGCGCGCAGAAGTCTATAAATATTCCAGACGCCGAATCTTGTGAGAGTCCAAAAGCAATCTAATCCAGCAGACGTTGATCAGCAGAGTTAATTAAGCCGCCGCACCATGAGCAGCAGCAGGATCAGGCAGAACTTCCACGAAGAGAGCGAGGCCGCCTTGAACCGGCAGGTGAACATGGAGCTGTTCGCGTCGTACACCTACCAGAGCATGAGCTTCCATTTCGCCAGGGATGACGTCGCCCTGCCGGGCATCGCCGCCAACTTCGCAAAAGAGTCCGTCGAGGAGCGCGGGCACGCCGAGAAGCTGATGAAGCTGATCAACCAGCGAGGCGGCACCATCGTGCTGGACAACATCAGCAAGCCGCAGAAGCAGGCCTGGGGCTCCATGCTGGAAGCGATGCAGGACGCCCTGCAGCTGGAGAGAGACGTCAACCAGAGCCTGCTGGACCTGCACAAGGTCGCATCGAAGCACGAGGATGCGCACCTCACCGACTATCTGGAGGGCGAGTTCCTCACCGAGCAGGTGGATGCCATCGAGAAGATCTCAGGTTACATCACGCAGCTCAAGAGGGTCGGCACTGGACTTGGAGAGTACATCTTCGACCACGAGGCTTTCAGTTGAACACAGGAGCTTCAGTGCGTCCTGCAGTTTAATTGACTCGCCTAAGCTGACTAAAGAGAAAAACTGATTTACTCATAGAATTTGTCGGTATAAACATTAAGCGCTTTCATTGCAGTAAAATCATGTAGTCATTGCTACTCATATCTGTGATTCACGTTTTTGAACAATCGTTTCCTTGTGCCACATGAAAATCAATTACACTCACAGAACATATCGTATGCTATATTTATTCAGAATGTTCTCGAAGTAAAATATTTGCTATGGTTACCATAGGTTATTGTTGATTCTAAACTGCAATAAAAGCAGCAAGTTGAAGAAAGAAAATTTGGCTATTAAAATGCTTGAAGTAGCATTGATGTGTTTTCGGATACTATTTTTTACTTGCTAGGGCTTAAGACAGTAGCGTGTGCAGAAAGGACACAGAGATAATATGACAGGAACTCAGCTTTGCCACCTCTTGGACGTGGCATCCATCGGAACTGGGAGAAACTGGGGCCGCCCACTAAGAGACAGGGGTGTCTACCAAGAGACAGGGGCGCCCACCAAGAAACAGGGCCGCCCACCAAGAGACAGGGGCGCCCACCAAGTGACAGGCCCACCAAGAGACAGGGGCGCCCACCAAGTGACAGGGGCATCTGCCAAGAAACAGGGGCGCCCACCAAGTGACAGGGGCATCTGCCAAGAAACAGGGGCGCCCACCAAGAGACAGAGACACCCACCAAGAGACAGGGGCACCCACCAAGAGACAGGGGCGCCCACCAAGTGACAGGGGCATCTGCCAAGAAACAGGGGCGCCCACCAAGAGACAGAGACACCCACCAAGAGACAGGGGCACCCACCAAGAGACAGGGGCGCCCACCAAGAGACAGGGCCGCCCACCAAGAGACAGGGCCGCCCACCAAGAGACAGGGGCGCCCACCAAGTGACAGGGGCATCTGCCAAGAGACAGGGGCGCCCACCAAGAGACAGGGCGCCCACCAAGAGACAGATGCGCCCACCAAGAGACAGGGGCACCTACCAAGAGACAGGGGCACCCACTAAGAGACAGGAGCGCACACCAAGAGACAGGGGCGCCCACCAAAAGACAAGGGCGCCCACCAAGAAACGGGGGCGCCCACCAAGAGACAGAGACACCCACCAAGAGACAGGGGCACCCACCAAGAGACAGGGGCGCCCACCAAGTGACAGGGGCATCTGCCAAGACAGGGGCGCCCACCAAGAGACAGAGACACCCACCAAGAGACAGGGGCACCCACCAAGAGACAGGGGCGCCCACCAAGAGACAGGGCGCCCACCAAGAGACAGGGCGCCCACCAAGAGACAGGGGCGCCCACCAAGTGACAGGGGCATCTGCCAAGAGACAGGGGCGCCCACCAAGAGACAGAGACACCCACCAAGAGACAGGGCGCCCACCAAGAGACAGATGCGCCCACCAAGAGACAGGGGCACCTACCAAGAGACAGGGCACCCACTAAGAGACAGGGCGCACACCAAGAGACAGGGGCGCCCACCAAAGACAGGGCGCCCACCAAGAAACGGGGGCGCCCACCAAGAGACAGAGACACCCACCAAGAGACAGGGCGCCCACCAAGAGACAGATGCGCCCACCAAGAGACAGGGGCACCCACCAAGAGACAGGGGCGCCCACCAAGAGACAGGGGCGCCCACCAAGAGACACATCAAGAGACAGATGCGCCCACCAAGAGACAGGGGCACCCACCAAGAGACAGGGGCGCCCACCAAGAGACAGAGGCGCCCACCAAGAGACAGGGGCGCCCATCAAGAGACAGGGGCGCCCATCAAGAGACTTGTTTAAAAAAATCTTACATGTTTAGTCATCTCCCACGGGTACAAGTCGGCAATCAACGTTTGCACTTCAGTGGCAACGTTCCGATTGTTGGCTGCGAGACTAGTTCCTCCAAGCGACGTCTTGGACAAACTAAACAAAGCTGGCGATGGCTGAACAATGTCCAGCTGATGCTGCATGTCATAGTCTGACGGACGGACACGACTACTGAAGCCACTGGACGATTTTCTTGTCATTTCGAGCTCAATATCAATCTATTTATTGACAGAAGCTACTATAAAATTGAAGCTAGTATAAATTAACGAAATTAATGTCCTCAAAATTCTTATTTTTATACTTTACTTTCAACGCACCGTTGCAGCAGTATAGAGCCAATCAGACTGCTTTTCTGTGCGTACAATTTCCGTTCGTCGACTAGAAATTACTATGAGGTTTAACGTCAAACTAAAGTTCTTAGAATATCGTAGAGTCCAAAATGTCTCAAATGTACAAAAGAGACGTCTGCATACATTGTAGCCCATGTCCGGTTTGGTACACACACAGACACGTTGTTGCCATTGGTAACAGAAATAAAACAAGCTGAACACAATTCTCAAGCTGCATGCAAGTCTTGCAAGCATACTACTATATTGTTGTGAGTGTATGTGTGCATAAGCACTCAAGTTGATTAGCTATTCCTTAAGTTAACACATGAAATTGATTTTTTTGCTAAAAGAAACCTGAGCTAACGCACAATACTTTTAGACAGATGCAGGGGTTGTAATTGTGTTTTTCGTAAAGTATTGCATGCGTCACAACTCAGTGTTTATTTTTTAAACTGCATGGTGCTTTGAAACCTCATTTTATACGAGGTACATGTTAACTGTTTGATGGTTCTGTCACTCTACCCGATACTTATGTGCCACTCTCCCGGATACTTATGTGTCACTCTCCCCCATACTCATGTGTCACTCTCCCCCATACTCATGTGTCACTCTCCCCCATACTCATGTGTCACTCTCCCCCATACTCATGTGTCACTCTCCCCCATACTCATGTGTCACTCTCCCCCATACTCATGTGTCACTCTCCCCCATACTCATGTGTCACTCTCCCCATACTCATGTGTCACTCTCCCCATACTCATGTGTCATTCTCCCCCATACTCATGTGTCACTCTCCCCCATACTCATGTGTCACTCTCCCCCATACTCATGTGTCACTCTCCCCCATACTCATGTGTCACTCTCCCCCATACTCATGTGTCACTCTCCCCCATACTCATGTGTCACTCTCCCCCATACTCATGTGTCACTCTCCCCCATACTCATGCATGGAACCTCCAACCTTGAGACAAATCTTGATTCCAAGGACCATGCAGCCGCTGCTGACCTTAGATTACTGACCATAGACAACAGCATTTTTGCTTTGATAGCTTTTGAAAATCTTCTGCAGCGTAACTTTTTTAACTATATGCGAAGACCGATGTAAAGAGCTATTCCTAAAAGAGATTCGAATAGAAGACTGCGTTCGACAAAGAAACAAAGAAAGAGACAATTAACAATGCCGGAAGCAACTGTCGAGCCAGTCTCCAACGATCAGGCGTCGTTGTTGTCTCCGGCTTCCTGCTTCACTCCGCCGCCATTGACGCAGCAAATCCAGCAGGAGCAGCAGCAGAAGCCGATCATGCACGATCTAGTAACTACGCCATCCGCCTCAGTAGCCGTGCTCGAACGAAACTGGGACATATCGGACGATGCGTCCATCGAGACGGGCCTCGACCAGCAACAGCCGCAGCGTCAACTGGACGAAGCTTCAAGCACAGCCGATGATTTATTAGACGTGCTAACGGTCGGAGCCGATCAAGACAATGGAAACTCTAATGCTGGTATCCTTGATAATGATACTGATATCGAAAATGATCAAGGATGCACCAATACCGATGCAGAGGAAGACAACACTAGCAAAAGCAGCGACAGCGGCAGCAGCAGCAGCAACAACAGCAGCGAAAGCGAAACCGAAGATGGCGAAGATAGTCGAGACGAAGACGCGGATGACTTTAACAAGAACAACGACATTGATGAGAATGAGGACGACAGTTTAACCGCAGAATTTTACTCGAACGCCAACGCGTCCGACGATCCGTCGGCCAAGAAGCAAAAGGAGCAGAAGCAACAGGCAAAGGATGGCAAGCAGACGCAGGAGAAAATCACCGTGGAGTCATTGAACGCATTCGAAGTATTGAAATATTATGAAATTCTCAACTAGACAAAGGAAAGCATTTTAACTCAGTTGCATCCCTTTAAGTGTTTGTCCTGCATGTGTACGAGTGTTAATTATCATAATTTTTTGTGAAAGCAAACAACTTCCAGCCAAGAGCGGCCCACTATTAATATAGCAGCACAATACCATATATTCAATTAAGAGCTTAAAGTCCACACTACTCAAAACATCGTACCTTCAGCTAATAGAAAAACAAAAAAATCAGCAATGATTTCGATGCTGGTGGTATTTGTTAAACTGCGTAAAAATTTACATAAGTTAAGTAGTTCAAGGCGCACCATTATTTTTTTGGTTCTCTCGTTGAACTCTAGAAAACTAACATTATGAAACATAACCAATGGCTTTTGTAGCCACTATCCCATGCAGATCCTCAGTTGTTGGGTTAGCCTCCCAGATCCTCAGTTGCTGGGCCAGTCTCCCAGATCCTCAGTTGTTGGGTTATCCTCCCAGATCCTCAGTTGTTGGGTTAGCCTCCCAGATCCTCAGTTGCTGGGCCAGCCTTTCAGATCCTCAGTTGCTGGGCCAGCCTCCCAGATCCTCAGTCGCTGGGCCAGACTCCCAGATCCTCAGTTGCTGGGTCACCGTCCCAGATCATCAGTTGCTGGGTCACCGTCCCAGATCCTCAGTTGCTGGTCACCGTCCCAGATCCTCAGTTGCTGGGTCACCGTCCCAGATCCTCAGTTGCTGGGTCACCGTCCCAGATCCTCAGTTGCTGGGTCACCGTCCCAGATCCTCAGTTGCG
>NIVC01001415.1:71994-96869 GCA_002269645.1 Macrostomum lignano | reverse complement strand
ACTGGCTGACTTGAGAAATTGATTATGTCATAACTTTTTTACTCTAACTGGCTTGCTGTAAGTATTGAATTATAAGGGCTACAATTCATGTTCTCCAGTTGAAAAGAGATACCCTAGATGCGAACAGACTGGACTGCTAATGTAACGACCTGGGTTTGAATCTTAGTAGTACAAAATATTTTTTATTAAAACACCTTAAAAACACAAAATGCTAAACATAAAAGAGCCACCATGTCAAACATAAAAGAGACACTATGTCAAACATTAAAGAGCTACCATGTCGAACATAAAAGAGCCACCATGTCGAACATAAAACCCATGTCAAACATATAAGAGCCACTATGTAAAACATATACGTGACTCCATGTCAAACATATATGTGACTCCATGTCAAACATATATGTGACTCCATGTCAAACATATATGTGACTCCATTTCAAACATATACATGACTCCATTTCAAACATAATACATATATGTGACTCCATGTCAAACATATACGTGACTCCATGTCAAACATTAAAGAGCCACCATGTTGAACATTAAAGAGCCACCATGTCAAACATTAAGGAGCCACCATGTCAAACATTAAAAAGCCACCATGTCAAACATAAAAGAACCACCATGTCAAACATATATGTGACTCTATGTCAAACATAAAAGAGCTACCATGTCAAATATGAAAGAACCATTAAATCAAACATAAAAGAGCCACCATGCCAAACATAAAAGAGCCATCATGTCAATCATATAAAAGATGCCATGTCAAACATTAAAGAGCCCATTTCAAACAATAAAGAGCTACCATGTCAAAGATAAAAGAGTTACCATGTCAAACATTAAAGAGCCACCATGTCAAACATAAAGGAGCCACCATGTCAATCATATAAAAGACACCATGTCAAAAATAAAAGAGCCACCATGTCAAAAATTAAAGAGCCACCATGTCAAACATAAAAGACACCATGTCAAACATAAAGAGACACAATTTGAAATGAAAAAAGGAAGCGTCATGTCGAACAAAATGGAGCCATTATAAAGCTATGGAAATTGTTGCACTAGCTACTTGTTCTCTGGTGGATGTTTGCTTTTTAAGGATAGATACTTGCTATCAAGGGGATGCTTGCTATTGGAAATATGCTTGCTACTGGGGTAACTTGAAACTTGCTATTGGGAGATGCTTGCTCTTGGGGTGGTGGGTACTTGCTATCTGAGAGGGGTTTGCTAGCTATCTACAAAGACTATTTGTTTCCAGGGATGCTTGCTATCTGAGGTTGCTTGCTATCGGGGAATGCTTGCTATCTAGGATATGCTTACTATTGGGGGATTCTTGCTATCTGGGGATGCTTGCTATCGGGGGATGCTTGCTATCTAGGGGTGCTTGCGGTCTGGGGATGCTTGCATGCTGTCTGGGGATGCTTGCTCTCTTGGGATGTTTTCTTTTTAGAAGGAATGTCTGTTGTTTTTTTGAAAGCTTTATTTTGCTATTTGTTACTTGTAAAGAACAAAGATTCTATCCAGATGTCCCCCATTGGAGGGCGAAGATTGCTAGTTTCTCTCTAATTATATTACTTCTCAAAGATATTGGAACCAATTCTGAAAATGTAATAGACAATATGAAAAGCCTTGAATGAATTCTAGTTCTAGAATCAGTAATATAAAAAATCTACAAGATATTATTATATTATACATGATCTAGACCCTTGTTTTCAAGAAGCCTTCTTTGCAATCTAGCCTTTTTGATAATGGCAGATGCTAGTGGCTTTCTTATTGGCTTTATTTATCTTAACATAAGCCTCTACTATCCTGACCACAATGTGCAAATGTCATAAATTTATTGTTTGAGTCCTTGACTTCAAAGACTTAAGAGCTCCTTTTATATTGAAAGTGAAAACATATCTTAATTTTAACCACCCTTCTATATTCTAATCTCAAGATGCATGTACTCTCAAATGTTTCTGTCTTTGTTGCTTGAGTGAATCCCTAATTCTAGGAACTTTAGAGCTCCCCTTGGCTCTTATATTCTCTTTTGGAATAACTGTACAATATGGTCTATGATTATCTGCTATACAAAGTTGTTAAATTTTGGTATTGCACTGCACTACAAAATTAGTTATATTTATATATAACATTTATTGCACCTAAGCATAAGCCCTAATGTTTATAAACCTATGTCACAAGTCCACAGGATTTTAAACTATATTCAAATAGGGCTCACATTAAAAGTGAAAATATTCCTTCTAACTTTAGCCTTTACTAACTAACCACAATATGGAAATACTCGTAATATTAACAATATATAAATTGATACTTGAGTCCCAAATTCCAAGCCAAGGATATAAGATTTCTCCTCACTTTAACTGGTAATATTTATTTATTTATACTAGGCCTTTCCTACTTACCTATATTAAAGTAATAGTTCTAATGGTCTTATAATTCTCAGTTGAATGGTTTTATTAGATATAGGAACTAGATATATAAAGTACCAGTTCCTAAAACCATATCTGTATTTGTATTACCATGTGCTTTGCAATAAACATATATATCTATAACTTCTCACAAATTCCATCGTCCAAATCCTCTCCAAATCCTCTATTAACCTCGCAAAAACCATGTTGTTTTACCTGTTTGCAAAAATTGACTGCTTGCCATCGTCCAGACTAAGACTGTTGTCTGTCTCCTCTTTCCTCTTTGCTCTCTCATCTCTAATCTCTCTTACCTCCTCTCTGCTCTTATCTCCTTGCTTATCTATCATTTCTCATCTTATCTCTCATCTTTACTCTCTTATCTTTATCTCTTTTCTCGTTGACTTCTTCAAGTTTATGTTGATAAAATACTTCCGATTTTTCAATTTTTCTGAAACTTGCATTGGAGACTTATGGGGTACCCAAAATTATAAAAATGCAAAAAAAGTGTAGAAAATTACTTGTACAGTTGATGCAATCACGATTTTTACTCGATTCCCTATTCTCTTAATGACGTTTGGTGAGAAAAAGTTTCCACGAATACATTTTTGAAAATGTATCCACTAGACTTTTAATCTAATAGCACATGTGCTAGAACTTCATTAGGCCAATTAAAGATGAATAATCATATCTACAAATTAATATGCAATTGTCTTTTACGTTGGCTGATAATAGTTTTTCTATTTAGTTATAATGCATAGACAGTGCCATGTCACTGTTCGCTTTTTTAAAAACTGTCACGACTGGCTCGATCTTTGCACTACCACTTTCACTGCACCCAGCCAAAGCAATGTTCGCAACTTTAAAGCATTTCGCTCCTCAAAACCAATTACTGTACAAGGCTAGATTACTAATTCTATTGTATTAAGGAAGTAACAGCACTTGATTTTGGTAAGCAAATTCATTTAGATAAAGTTATAGAATTCAACCAACTTCTGACATAATTATGTTGACTCTTTGGTGGATTCTCTCTTTTCTCGTGTCGTGGAGTTACAACCCTCCCCCCTATTAGAATTGGAATTTGTCTGCACAATCTTGAATAGGTCTCCATGCCTCTATTCAAGTTTATGTTGATAAAATCAATCCCCATGAAGAATCTCCCCACCCTAAAACCCCCTAGGCCTATTCCCCATGCCTTGGTAGTTGGTTTTAAGCTACCACCCCCCCCCCTATTAGAATTGGAATTTGTTAGCACAATCTTGAATAGGTCTCCATGCCTCTATTCAAGTTTATGTTGATAAAATCAATCCCCATGAAGAATCTCCCCACCCTAAAACCCCTAGGCCTATTCCCATGCCTTGGTAGTTGGTTTTAAGCTACCACCCCCCCCCTATTAGAATTGGAATTTGTTAGCACAATCTTGAATAGGTCTCCATGCCTCTATTCAAGTTTATGTTGATAAAATCAATCCCCATGAAGAATCTCCCTACCCTAAAACCCCCTAGCCTAGGCCTATTCCCCATGCCTTGGTAGTTGGTTTTAAGCTACAACCCCCCCCCTATTAGAATTGGAATTTATCAACACAATCTTGAATAGGTCTCCATGCCTCTATTCAAGTTTATGTTGATAAAATCAATCCCCATGAAGAATCTCCCCACCCTAAAACCCCCTATTTCCCATGCCCCGGCAGTTGGTTTTAAGCTACAACCCCCCCCCCCCTATTAGAATTGGAATTTATCAACACAATCTTGAATAGGTCTCCATGCCTCTATTCAAGTTTATGTTGATAAAACCAATCCTCATGAAGAATCTCCCCACCCTAAAACCCCGCATTCCCCATGCCCTGGTAGTTGGCTTTAAGCTACATATAATTGGGTTAAAGCTACCTAAAAATGGAGCTCAAATTTGAAATCAGCACCATCAAAAACCACTTTAGAGACAAAATTATGATCCTATCAAAATTGAAACTATTTTATCAACATAAACTTGAAGAAGTCCCTTTTCTCTCCTCTCCTTTATCTCCTCTCTGCTCTCTCATCTCTCTACTTTCTCCATTATCCTCTCACTTCTCTCTTCCCTTATCTTGACATTATCTTGACTTGACATTTTAAATTTGCATTTGTTTAGCAAAATTAAATTTATTAATTAGTCAAGTTTTCTTATGGGGTTATGGCCATGGGCTGCCTGTTATAAGGGCACTAAGGATAAGGAAGTATACATTCAAAGAGAAAAAAATTGGAACATATAATTGGCTTCTTCTCATTTTATTCATTTGATATTTACAAGTCAACAATAGCCATAGGCCTAGTTAGTAAGACTTAGGTAGGACTAGGACTAGGAGTAGAATACAAAGCAGCAGAGGCTATATTGAAATATTCAACAAGCTAGGCCTATCTAGCAATAATTTTTTGATGAATCATGACTGCAGTTAAAAAAATTCTAATCTTCTAGCTTAAAGCCTCAGTATTACTGTATATATACTGTATTATCTTAAATATACTAAATATTATTCTAATATTCTTAAAATTATGTGATAAAGTACAAGTTTAAATCTTCTTCGCTTTCTACAGAAAGTTAGGTAATAATAATTTCGAATTTACATGCCTTACCAAAATAATTTAAAAATAATTTTAGCAAATATACGCTATTCACTGCATAATGTAATTATGAAAGACAGTTTACTTTTTATTTTGTTGTAATGCAAAATTTTGGTAATGCTTTTCATTTTGATAGTTTGTTGATCTGACCGCCTTGCCTGCCATCGCGTTTATCTGTATGAAATAGGCTTCAACATACTGGACTTGTGGGTCCATAAGGCCGCAGCAGACGAAGAAAATGGGTTGGTAGACTTGTAACAAGTACATACTGGTATACTTGCATTATCGAGTGTTCAATTTTACCTCGACTATATTCAAGCCATCTCGCCGAATCCGGGACTCGTATGTCAGGAGATTATCAACGAGGCAATAACAAGGACCATTGTATATAGCTGTATAGGGTGCATTGAGCAACTAGTGCACGAATCGTTCAGCTGAGCTTGAGAGATCCTCGCTATCAATTGCATTGGAAAATGGAGCAAATCAAGCTTAATTCATAAGTGCGCAACTGCATGGCTAATGAAGGTGCTGCCACCGTACTCTTAAACCCCGTTGAGAAAGCCCACTTAAGTCTCAAGGCTGCATTTAAGAGACAGCTGGCCACACCGGAGATTCAGCAAGATATTTATGGTCCTTGAGATTTGCACTTTAATAAGTGACGTGACGACCCGTCGTTAATGGATGCTATGTGGCCATCATGTATTCCATTTCCAGTGTGCATTGCAGGCGAATCAATTCTGTAATTTTTTGGATTCCGAGAGATAATTATTTTCTGCAACTTTGCTGTGGTGGCAGCAACCTACTACTAGAAGTAACTTACTTATGCAAATACAAAAAATCTAGAAAACAGTAATTGTTCTAATCGGATTCTGAGGACTCAGCGCTGAGCAGATTTTTAGTTCTTGTTCCTGTTTCCTATACATGTATACTCGTGGTTATATGTTGCTCGCTGAAAAATAAGACCTAATGTTGTAATAGCTCCCTTAAGTGATAAAATTCGTGCTCTCCGATGATCAATTGTATCCTGACCTTTTTGCCCGGCGGGCACTTGATCTAACCCGCGTTAATACCATATAGACTACATGTACAGTACATTTAAGCCTGCATGAATGAAAGGAAAGTCAAAACTTGCATTTAATGCCCGCAAAATATAGCTGATTCAATCTCTTATACTGCGCTGCAACTTGTTTCTAGACTGCAGCGCACGCTGCATGACAATTAGCTTCGATCGTTTTCATCAAAAGTGTATATGCTTAAAATGTGGGGGCTTCGTGGCCATTCTTTCTCTTGCAGCCTTGCTGAGACAAAAATATTTATGGCACAAAGAAAATAATTACCTATTTGCGGGCGTAAAATAAAAGTTATTTCCGTTTATTTATTTCTTTTGGTCTGAAGCAAATTATGCTTCGCCTCGGCTAAGAAACGAGTCTAATACATTTGCTTTAGACCATAGACTAAAATGAACGGAAATAATATATTTATCCCCCATTTGGCCAAACTAACACTGTACATTTATAACCATAGACAAATGTTGATTTGATGCAGTTCCCGAAAACGATTGTGTTTGGTATTTCAAATTGAGTGGTTGTCTACTTAATCTCTTTAATTTTAATCCGCGACACTTTCGCGTTAGTTTCAACATGAGTGATATTGATAGCGTCGGTTTTGAATCACTTAGTCTTGCTGAAGTCGAAGCAGTCTTGAGTGACTTGCCACTGGCTCCCACAACCGATTGCAACGAAGATAAGCAGAGACTCAACGAAATGATTGCGTCTGTAGTGCCAGAAGCTACAACGAAGTGTAAGTGGGTGGTAGTGTAGAGATCTCCAAGCCTAATAGCCTACTAGAAGTAGTGAGATAAAAACATGAATACTATTTAAAAACTAACATGCGTCATACTCTATTTTCAGTAATACATGCAATATCACGTAAACAGCGAGTGATCATTCCATAGTCCAAAAAACGGTTTTCAAATGTCAATTTAAATGCGACCCAGGCTTCACCCCTTTTCTATGTAAAACCCCACCGGTCAAGAGACAAAGTCCATCCTTTGATTCTTATCAATAAAACCGGTTTGAAGCTCAAGGTCGAATGAAATCGTGTATAAATACGAGCGTACAAGCGAAAAGTCCGAGCTGAAACCTCAGACTTGGAGCAGCCTTAATAAATCTTGGGCTTAGCCAAAGCTACCAAGCAAGGCTATATCTCTGAGAGGGACAAACACCAATTGGTAAGCCTTGTTAGAGTCTTTGTTATTTGAGTCTTTGTTATTCGATTATTGAGAGCTGTCATTGCCGGCCGTTACTGATCAGTCGATTTATAGAGTTATTGAATTTGAGGCCTCCCTATTCCTAAGGGATTAGATAGGATCTGCGGACCGATTCCGATACTCTTAGTCGATTACTGATTGATTGATTTTGGTACCCTAGAGTAACCGATAGGAGCACACGACTCAGATTCCTTCTTTATTTCTAGAAGAAGATGCCCTTTCGGAGGACCTCGTTATTGTTATAGAGTTGACATTGTTATTAGGGCGCATCTCTGCACTCGAGGAATATATTGATTTCTGCACTCGAGGAATATATCGATTTCTGCACTCGAGGAATATATTGATTTCTGCACTCGAGGAATATATTAACGTCGACGGACTAAGTTATTGAGCTCTCATGTTCGGCCGATTCTAGAATTCAAGAAGACTACTCCGGAGGAGGAAGATTTGAAGAGTCGAGCTCGGAAAACCTGCCCGACAAAGAAGAGGAGCCCGCACCAGTAAGTGAACACTGAACTTGTTCCCAGGCTTGAGGTCTGGAAGTGGGAGTTCGTGCGTTTAGACACTAGATTAAATTCTCTCTCTCTTCTCTTTCTCTCTCTCTCCCTTTCCCTCTCTCTAGTGTGATAAAGCGAACTCTTCAGTAGAAATCTTTCGATCGTGGCACGAAAGGAAGAAGAATCAATAAGGTAAGGCAGAACATGGACCGAGTTTGATGGTGTTGGCCGATCTATCCGTGATGAGCAAGCACGATCGCAACTACGTTCTTAAGTGATTTATCTTAGAGGTACGAAATAAGCATGGTGATCGCTATGGCGCTTCTACATTGAATGATTTTTTCAGCATGCTGCAATACTATACTTAGTCAACGAATGCGGAAAGCTATGGAGCCTCTGGAAGGACGTCGAATTCAATGAGAGCCGACGTGTGCTGGATGCTTCGATGAAGATGAGTACCCGTGACGGAAAGGGTAGTGGATTGCGTCATGCAGGACCTGTACCATCTAGTATCGAAGAGAAGCTCTGGTCTGAAGGTGTGCTTGGTAGTGATAGTCCACGACAGCTGGTGAGTTCCGCGGTTTGGGGTGTGGGAAAACATTTCGCACTACGCGGTGGTTCGGAGTTGCGAGACCTGGAGTACAATCGACAGATCCAGCTAGAAGCGATTGATGATGAGGTCTGTTTAGTCTATAGGGACAACAGCGGATAGAAGACCAACCAGGGTGGTTTAGACCGCCTTCGACGGGAACAGAAGATCGTCAGAGCCTTCCACATTGAAGATGATTCTAAGTGCATTGTCGGTCTCTACACCGACTACGTTTCGCACCGGCCGAGCGGGTGTTGCGAGGCTCTTTTCTTGTCATGCAACAGGCGGTGGAAGCCTGATGGTCGCTCGGAATGGTCTACAAGGATTCCGATTCGACGGCACACGTTGGCCTCAACTGTAAAGTCGCTTGTGACGAAGGTGGCTCCAAACGACAGCACACGCTACACTAACTAGTCGTTGCACAAAACCTGTGCAACCGTTTTACGCGATGCTGGTGTACCGCGCGAGGATATTGGACGTATCACGGGCGCAGTTGCTCCGCTCTAGAGCGATACATTGACGCTTCAATGATGCAGCAGAAGCGCTTCAGCACCATTCTATCCGGTTCTGTCCAGGCGAAGGAAAGCAAATCAACTGATTACTGATCAGAGTCACTACGCGTGGCAACTGCTAGAACCTCTGCAGTGGTGATATCTGGAGACGTTCAGTTGCCTGGAGAGGTGCTAAGTACCTGCTAAGAAAACCTGCTAAGTTTTTCTGCTAAGTTTTTCTAAGTTTTTCTGCTTTTTCTGCTAGAAAACCTGCTAAGTACAACAACACGACGGTGCTATGTCTGTGACGAAGGTCTTTGCAGATCGCACACGGCACGCGAAGTGCATGACACCCGTTATTTTTGCTCCGACTGCTCGTAAGTGTACCGTTATAATCTGTAAACTTTTAGTGTCACTTTCTCTTACTCACTCAGACTTTTACACCAAAAGATGTACCCAGTTTTGTCCAAATTAACATTCCCAAGAAAAAAATCGGTTTAGCTGAATCGAAATGCAGAATCGATATGGAAATTAAAAGAGGATCATAACAGTGGAAATTATGCTGAGAAAGTAGCGGATAAAAAGCAGAAATAATAGTAATCATGTTTTACTGGAAAGCTTTATGCTTAAAACTGCCGACATAAATTTGCAGTAGAAATTCGAAATGCTCTTATAACGGTTATGGTCTAATTTCGGACTGAAATTTTGATTGTTGTCACAGTGGAAACAATTCTTTTACTGTGAAACTTGCACATTTAATGACAGGCACAAAGGCAGGTTTATGAGTTTCGGTGGGACAAGACATGGCAGTGAATGAAAAAAGTGGAGGCCTTGCTGTGTACACTTTTGGTTCATGCGTCGATTGCATGCTGTTTATTGTAGATCATTGCAGACTGTTTATAGTGAGTGAGTATAGTGAGTGCGACAGGGAGTCTCACGTTGCTCATTGGTGAGGCTTGATCAAGAATTTCTAGCCAAAGTATATGCTAGACTGCCAGAAGTCCGATGGACACATCCGTTGAAGGTCCCGACGTTCGTCCAGACGGTCGGGATGGTGCAGGAAGTAGGTTGAATGCAAGAAGGAGTCGTAGGTTGCTCATTGACAAGATTTCATAATAAATATTGACCGAAATTTGTTTCGGATCTCGAATTCCAATGATGTCAGAATGTGCTCGTTGAATGTCCTGACGATGGTCGACGGTGGCCACGGGGCATTGTTGTAGCGCACTACAAGTGTTCTGGGTTACCTCACCAATGGCTGAAATGAGGTTTGGGATCATTTTGGGCACCTTTCTGCCTGGTGTCAAGACCTAGCCACTGAATTCGACGGTTTGCCTTCAAAAACAGGGGGACCTCCTTGAGAATCGCTGAATATCTCGACGATCTCGACGTCGGAGAGAGTCGGCGATGGCTTCATCAGATTCCTCGATAAATTTTTGCCCATACTGTGAATTTTCAGACGAATCCATCGTCGGGTTCAAGAGTTATGGCGTGGATAACTTTTGGGTATTTGAAATACCCCCCCCCATCGGCATCCACCTGTTAAAGGCTTTCTGGTTCATGCTCCCTAATCACTGCCGAGTTTCTAAATGGTCTTCCTGTCTGGTACAAGTATATCACGTTCCCATTTGGCCATTTTATAGTTTGAAATTTTACATTTTACACCATTTGATATAGGTGCAAACCATCGAAAATAAACATGCAAGAGTGCGTTCATTTTGTGTCGCTTGAGTTCAATATAGTGAGTTAGTTTTGTCTTTCTTAGCATACTTGATATGAGCCGGTTCTTTCCAGGTTTCCATAACTATTGATGGTTAGACGTCAAATAAACACAATGCTTCATCAGTTTCCTCTGCACTACTTCAGCGCATTCACCGAAAAAGTAGTGTGCACGCGCATGCATTTCGGAGTCATAGACAGACTTATTGAGCATTCTGTGTAATTTCTGTGGTTACAATCGTATCGCTATGATCCATAAGCCAATCAATTCGAAAGTTTAATTAGTAATCATATCTTATTTGAAACGAAGTTAAATGTCTAAGGCAAGTTACATGCTGTGTACACGAGTTGAGAACGGGCAGTCAATGAAGGGCAGCCTTCTCGGCGCGTTCGTCAACTTTACCGCTTTGTTTTATCAACTTAGCGCGATCGCAATTTCGTTCGTATCTTTAGTTGTAGCAACCGCTACACTCTACCTATACTGCACATCCCATGTCTGGACCTATCAGTAGACACTACTAATGACTTCAATTCCTGGAGAGCAACCCTGGAAGCATATATTTCGGCGCTGTCAACATCCACTGCGAAGCGTCAAATGTTTTTAAATGCATTCACATCTGCAACATTCTCCGAATATCTCAAGGTACGAGTATAAGAACCTGCCACTGACTGAAATTAGAATTCAAGGACCCACAGCATGTCATAGAAGCTATTAGAGAGTACATGCCAGGACAGACTGACATCATTTTGGAAAGGAACAGATTCTGGAGAAGCAGCTAAGCGACGGATAAAGTTTGAATGAATACGTTATGCAGCGGAGAGACTTGATGCGGTCGTGTAAATTTTGCGAATCGTTCTAATCGTCGCAGTGGCTATAGCTTTAAAAAACAGCCGAGACTCTCTACCTTGGTTATTACGTTGGAATTGTAGCATATGTTGTATTTGTGCTTGTGTTTTATGGCTTTTTTTCTACGAGCGTACTGTATTGATTTGGCAGCGGCTAAAGACAGGTGCGGCAAAGAGGAAAAAATAAAGCATATCGTAAATATCGGCAAGCAAGAGAGCCGAGACTTTCAGATCTATTTTCTCTGGAACCTACAACCCCAAATATAACAGTTTTAGGAAACAATGAGCAGCTGAAAATGATGCCCGATACGGGTTATTCCGAATATCGACACAATCCGAGAGTACAGTTGCAGGAGCTGCACGTCACTGTTTCACAATTGAGGCATGACACAACTGTGCCGCAATCAGCCTATGGACGGTTCATCAGAACAAACAGTAACTTCCCCGCTACAATAGCCCTAAACGGGAAGCGCGCAACAACAAGGATTCACGTACTAAAGAACTTGATTGCACCTGACAGATATGGAAAAATTGGGTATTGTTCCCTATGACTTTTTATTTCAGCTTTCGACGAATGGTGCCGAAGAAAAGTCACGGAACTGGATTTAATCCAAGAGTTCCCAATGGTCTTCGACGAAGAAATCCGACCCATAAATATTGAGAGATTTCAGATTGCGATAAAGGACGATGGGATCCCATTTTCTGTGAAAGTTTCACGCTGATTACCACTGCCCCTCCAAGAAAAAATCAAGATCGAGCTAGATTCTTTAGAAAGGCAGCAAGAAATTTGCAGTGACGGAGCCCCGACTACTCCCAGGTGCGCCTCGATCGTTGTAGCTCCAAAGAAAGGAGATGAAAAGAAGTTTTCCAAATTTTCTGGATTCCTGGGTGGATTTCAAGAAGCCACTTGTCAGACAAATTAAAAGTTACAAGTGATAAGTGACAGCGATCTCAGTTTCATGAGAATTTAGCAACCACTTGTCAAGTTTAAAAATAGGACCCTATAGTTGCGCAGTCCAAGGGTCAACCTAGGTCTTACAATCATTCTTCCAAGGCCATAAACTTTGGCTTTGAACCATAGAATTTTTAACTGTGAGCTTTTGCTTATAAATAATTTGTGTCTAAATGATACGAGCTAAGTGGTATTTTATTTGGTTTCTTTCATTCTGTATCTCTTTAAGCCTAAAATGAAAGATACTTGTGAGGACAAACTATTTCTTCTAGAAAAAAATGAAGAAAACAGGAATATCCTTTTTGGAAAATTTAGTCCTTCACTGAGTGACAAAATGAAACAGGATTAATGGAATGAGATTCTGAGCGCTTGCCTGTCAATGGGCTACCGGTTGGTACCCGAAGGCTTGTCTGGGCTGCCAACTTAAAGAGAAGAACACTGGTAAGTGTGTAGAGAGAGAAGCTGTATATTTCATGTCAAATCAGAATTTAACAAACAAATGAGCAACATATGTGAGTAATTATGTTTACTTTTGAAATTAAAAAACTTCAACAAAAAAATCCTTTCTAGGTTACAGAGAGATAAGGAAAACTCTCTTATCTCTCTGTTTGTCAATATATTTTGATTCAGCAAAAGCTTCGGATGCTTCGCGTGCAAGTTACGACGTAGAAAGTTTCACAAAGAAGGTGGCGACGTCCAGCAGCAATACGAGCCGAATGAAGAGGGCGACATGCTGAAACTGTCTGCCTACTTCCAAGGCGGAACCGCGAACGCTGAACAGGATTGATTTCTGTTCTATCTTCTCTTCAGTCTCGGTGAGCGCGGGCAGGGACATTTGAAATATCTGAAGAAACGCGAAATTCTCCAGCTTCACATTGATGCTAATGGTAAAGAACTACTTGTTGCCGAAGCTTTCATCAAAGAACAAACCGGTTGATCCAGTGATGGCGAAATCACGTGGCGACAACAAGCAGGCCATGAGACCGCCAACGTACGAAGGTATCTGGATCTACTGCCTCAACGAACTAAGGACAATCATCTTTTTTTGGCTACTAGCGACGGAAACGTTACGTTCTCCGTGAAACAAAACCACGGTGATAACTACCTAAGTTTAGTAAAAAACTAAGTTTAGTTTTCACGGGAACGATTTAGTACGAGGGAAAGTAAAAAAGTAATGATAATTTTGTTCTCACGAGTGTCAAACTTAAAATTAGAATCTACTTTTCTACATAGTCCCCTTCAAGGGTCAGACACTTCTCCATGCGGTGTCGCCATCTCTCCAGGCCGTTCGCGTAGAACTCAGGAGGCTGTGCAGCAAGCCACTGTACAGTAGCCTTTTTGGCAGCCTCTTTGTCCTCATGTTGGACTCCTTTGATTGCTTCCTTCAGCTTGGGAACCAAAAAAGTCTTGGGAGACAAATCAGGGCTATATGGAGGATGCCGGAGGATTTCCCAGTGGAAATCTCGCAGGGCTTCACGGCAGAGCCGAGAAGTGTGGGCTGGTGCATTGTCGTGGTGAAAGCGAATTCCACGGTGCAGCTTTCCGGGTCGCTTTTTGGCCAATTCGGAGTGGAACCTTTGCAGAAGCGACTCATATTAGGTTGCATTGATGGTCTTCTGGCTTTCCAAGAAGTCCACCATCACCACTCCCTCAACATCCCAGAAGATGGTCGCCAAGACCTTCGCTGCAGACCCTTCCGCACGGAACTTCTTAGGGCCCGCTGAACATCGTGGCAGCCACTCCTTGGATTGGACCTTGGACACGGGATTGTACTGAAATATTCATGTTTCATCCTCAGTCACTAAGCGCTGGTAAAAGTTTTCTGAATCAGCGTCCAAGCAGTTCAGCAGGTTGATGGCGCACTCAGTGCGCTGAACCCAGTCTTCAGGCCGCAACAGCCGCGGGACCCAGCGGGCACTCAGCTTGCTCAGACCAAGACAGTCAATCACAATGGGAGCATCGCCATGAGAGATGGCCACTTGGTCAGCAATATTGTCTATGGTCACGCACCGATCCTGCTCAAGTACCTGCTGCACAGCTGCCACATTTTCCTCTGTGCGCGATGTTGTGGGCCTTCCCGACCACTGGGCGTCTTCCATGGCCTCTCAGCCTTCCTTAAAAGCCTAAATCCAGCAGTAAATGGTTGGATCTGGTGGAGCAGTGTCCATATAGACCTTCTATGCGTCAATGATTTCGGCTGGCTTCCAACCAAGTTTTACAGAAAATTTCAACTTAGTGCGAGCTTCGATTTTTTAATTTTCCGTTGCTGAAAGGGTATACTGTATTAGAGCGGAAGGGTATTAGAGCGTCACCATGCAGAAATCAATCACTCTAGAAGAACCAAAACTCTGTCAAATTAAGAACAAAAGATGCTTTTTTAAACGAAACCAGTTGCATTTCAATACCTCCTATATTTTAGGCGTTACAACAAAATTATCATTACTTTTTGACTTCCCCTCGTAAATGAGACTCTGAGAGACGCTTTGATTACATTTTTTTGTCAAATATTTTTAAACGTATGTTAAAATGTTGTAAAAATACACATAATGACGGGTCATTATCTGAGTGTCATTATCTGGAAGTAATTTACCATAGACGTTTCGGACAATGGTCTTCGGCTCTATGCCAAATTCCCCATATTGATACTGCGCTATTACTTATCCATAGCGCATATCTTTAGTTGTTGGTGTTTGCTGTTATGTTCTAAAATTCATCCGTTATCCCGAGTTCAAAACCTCTATCCCGAAGTTTAAGTGAAGAAATAAATTGAATGTGTTTATGGTTTAACCATAGAAAATACGATTACCCGTCCATTATCCCAACGACTGAAGGGCCACTTCGTGATAATAAAAGGTTGTTCGTAAGTTAGACTTTTTGATAATCGCCCGACTCACAAGTTCTCGCAGAAAATAAAAATTAAAATAAATGAATATCCACATTTTCTAATTTCAGTGTATAGCTATGCACATAAAATATAAGAGTACAGCACACAGCCCAGCACAAAATTGAAACAGGCAGGGTGTTGAGTATGTTAAGAGAAAAGAAGAGAGGAAATATTGACTACATACGAGCGTATGCTATATAGCTTGATATGAAGTACGAGAAATATTTTTCGATCAAGTAGGGCAAATCTGCCTGTCTCAAAAGCTTAGCCAACGTAACTAGCAGCAAACTCCATCGGATCTCGCGACTCTGTACATCCGAGAAGGGCAAGAATACACCGATCACAGCATCTGGTGAGTTTAGTGGGTGGATGAAATTATATTTCACTTTCCCGATGTGTTTTTATGATTGAAAATAATTTGAATTTCCCTGATCTTGTTTCCTGTTCCGTGCCATAGTTAGCAGAGTGCGCGACCGGGAATCGGAAGGGCATTCAATGAGCGAGATCTTGGCTATTGTGGGTCAACAGTCCGAGAGCACCGTCTGGCGCTACCTGGCGATTAAATGGGACAGTCCTTGCAAAAATTCCAAGAACTTAGAATGAGCAAGGCGTGAGCGATGGAGCAAGGACTCCAAAGCTCAATCGTGCAAAAAGCGGTGAATGTGTCTGACGGTCTGCAGATGAACGGCCGGGGTATTTTCATAATGATCAATAGTATTTTTTTAACAATTTCCAACTGAAATGGGTACTGTGACAATTGTGTCGTACTTATGGAGACTAATTCTCCCCATTAATATTAATTGATATATGCTTTCTAATTCGGGTTTGTTCTTTCTGTTCTAAAAATAACCCACCGTTCTCTCGAGGTCAACACCATTGACGAGGTCAACACATCCAAAGGTTTCAAATGAAGGGTGTGGATCAGGCTTGACCATAGACACTTCCATTATCCTAAAGACTGATTTTTTGACAATGGGTGGAGGCGCGAGTGTGCTAGGGGAAGCAACACCTAGATTACGAGTGCGCGTAGTGTCCATCCATGGCGTTGCTCCACCTAGAAACCCTCGCGCCTCCACCCATTATCCTGAACTGGGACCTTAGAATAGCTTTACTGTCGCTCGGAAGATACCATAGACAAAATCTTAGACTGATCTCCAGAGAACAAAAAGGGATGTTGAGGTCAAGCAAGCCAGAATATAGATAAAATTCTTGATTTTGTAATGTGTTTGAATTTGATTTGACAACCACAGTTATTTGTAATAAAGGCAGAACGCATGCCACTGAGGAGTTCCTCACGCTTATTTTCTTGCTCACACCAACCCACGGTCTTACAATGTTTTCACGAGTGGCGAAGCCATGAATTCATATCTCTTCTCTCTCTCTCTCTCTCTCTCTCTCTCTCTCTCTCTCTCTCTCTCTCTCTCTCTCTCTCTCTCTCTCTCTCTCTCTCTTTATCTTTCTCTCTCTCTCTCTCGCTCTCTCTCTCTCTTGCTGGGTGATAAGCTATGCCATAGACTACAACTCTACGAAGTCAGAATAAGTCGAGAAGGAGAGGAAGAAAACGAAGGCTAGCTCAGTATTTTCTTCGATTTAAACTTTCACTGAGCCTTGATCAAGTACGACGGAATAGTGGAGGGGAGATTGTATGCTTGTCGACTGATGAATTGCAATTCGTCACTGGTCAGTCGGTCAACCGCTCCGGAGACATTGCGATCTCTTTAATTTACCGAACTCGTGACTCTTGACGCAAGCTTCGTCGAGCTTGACTTACTTGACTTAGCTGCAGGGGGCGTCCGGTGGATGCAGCGAGGAGGCGGAGGAGACCGCCCATTTCGCTAGCCCCTGGCGACCAATGACTTCCATCGAAGTGATGTCGCTCAGGGGGACCCGTCGGTCTCGCCTGCAGCGCAGTACTCCTCACCGGCGGTGGGGAAGAAGTCAGCTCGTCCCGTGTCCCTGATGTACCGGGCGAGCAGCGGGATGCTCTCGGGCCTGCAAAGGTCGGAGAGAACCGGGTTTGGCCCGAGGTGAGTGAGCCTGGCCCTGGTGAAAACCGGGCTGTGGCAGATAAAGTGCTCGGAGTTTTCACTGCCTGAGCGGCAGAAGGGGCACCGCTCCTCGGGTACCTGGCCCTGAAGGAAGCGGTGGCGAGAGAAGCAGCCATGCCCGGAGAGGGCCATACTGACAGCTCTGAGGTCTCTGCGGTTGACCCTGAGGAGGGCTCTACGCAGGAGAGGGGCAGGGGACGGCAGCACGGGATTGCCTGCAATTCCGGGTGTCGTACCACCTGCGGAGCTTCGTCTAGCAGTTTATACAGGGATTGTCAGAGTATCCGGAGTTAAGCGAGAGCGACGTACAGGAGATTCCGAAATTTGTGAAGGATTGCGCTGTGCGATCTATCGCGAAGCAGACCTAGATCTACTCTGAGAGAGTGAAGGCCTTTCTATCTGAGCGAGGGTTGTCAAGTGACCTCGAGATTATGCCGCCAAGATACGTGTCACTATCTCCGTTGTTTCTCTCTACCGTCAAGAAGCCCGATGGCACTGCCTACAATTGTAGCACACTTGTGTGCATAAACAGGCTGAAATGCATCGTTTCCTACTGGAAAATTGAGGCATGCCGCTCATTGGAAATCCGGATTTTGTTGAGCTGGAGAAGACCTTCAAGGCCGCCGCAGACAGTAACCGAGGTCTGTTGTTGACGGTGAGGTCTGATTTCCGGCAATAAACAGTGAGGAAATGTCTAAACTGCACGCATACTTCACCATAGCAGATACGAAGAGGCTCCAGTATGAGGTGCTTTTTCTCATTGTGTTCCATTTCGGCTTTAGAGGTCAGCAAGGTGTAGCGCTCGTGTCTATGGCCATTAACTGAAATCTCAATTCCAGAAAACAACCCATTGTTTGGTGACTAAAATGTCTTGCCTATCCTTTTTTCTTGTCAATATATTCCAGAATGCCATGTAGACCATTTGCGAACATTATTCTCTTATGTCAGTTAATAAATGCATAGTTAACTAATCGTCTATGATTCAAACGCCTGCTAAAAAGCTGAAATAATGGCCAGTTCAGTTTGTCATTACGCCAGGCTGCGTCTTATGAACAATAATTGATTTTTTCACGATAGATTTGAATCTGTCACCATCTGCAATACAACAATGCACAGTAACAAAAAGGTGACAAGAAACACTAGGAAATACAGTCTAATTTCAAGAAGGCTAAAGTCTCTTGAAATATTTTGGCTTGTCAATTTTGTCAGTTGCATATGGATTCTCACAGACTGCATCGGTTGAACATGCAGTTTTGCATGACGAAGATGTTCTCGCCATTTGGATGAGCGTTTGCGAAGTTGCCCGCCTCCTGGACCGTTGAGCTCTGGATATTGACTGGGCAGACGCTTGTGTTGACTATTGGGCTATCTGACTGGCTGATGGGCCCGCGCTTGTAATAACATGGCCATTTGAATATACACATACCGCACGCGAAATACCGCCGATATTGTCGTTTGAGTAACTTTAAAAATTACACTTTCTGACGCATAGCATCCTAAAATTTCAAGTCTAACACAATTACTTGATGCTCCCACCATCTCGTTCTACGTAGTCCCTCATCCCAACTGTTCCTTTTGTTCGATGTTTAATGCTTGACATGAAATGCTTGTCAATGAATATTACACCCAGTTTTATCCTGCGAAATTTTCTATGGCACTTGAAACTGGATGTCAATGCTACATTGTTTTGTAACCTTTGTAAGCTTGTACTCTCTTATATGCAGCTATAATTGCCGAGCATATCCATGAGCACGTACTCATACGAGCGTAGACTGCTATTTGCACTAGCTAGCTAAGTAAATTTACTCACTAAAGCAAGTGGGGAGGGAGCTGGCCTAGTCTTGCAGATAAGCCGCCGGCTTTTGGTACTGCCAGGCGCTGTTATCTTTAGTTCAACTTAGAGGCACCCTGGCACTGCTAAAGAAGACTCTTGAATGTCAGTGAATATAGCAAAATATCAAGTCATATTCATTTAAATTTACTACTGAAACAGTAATACTGTACGTCAGTACATGTTTGCGTCCAGCAATTATCTGCTTTCATTTTAGTATTTTTTGTCGAATTCGTTTAAGCTTTTCATTTGGAGGACAAACAGTGAGACAACCCGTCTCGAATCTGAGTTACCTGATAGGGCTGGCTATCAAGCCAGCCGACTTGAGCCGTTTTGTACTGATTTAAGCGAAAAAGCTGCTGTCAAGCTGCTGTCATGCTGTGTCTGCATGAACTGCCCTCTTAACAGCCTACGAGGGCATTTCTGAGACGAGTACAGTTTATAGTGTACGGTCTCCGAATTCTGAGTCCCGACTCATGCTCGGCTCTCTCTGTTGTAATCTTTCCCCAGGCTGTAACTGCCGCTTAGCAGTCTATTCCGTAATTTTATTGCTCAGCCCAAGCCTATTTCCTTCTAGTCTTCTTCTCTCACTTCCGAAAGAAGACTATACTCGTAGCTAATTAAATAGTGTACCAAGAACTTTAAAAGAATAGACGTGAATTGTATAAACACATTCACTAATCATTAAGGGCCGATCGGTTTTTCATATGCAAATTCGTATTTAAGCCTGCATACGCAGGCTTTGATAAACCGGGTAAATGAAATAACATAAAATTGTTTTCGTTTTCGCCATGAGTCCGAATTCGAATTAGCACAATAGGGTTGAAGTGCATGCTGCATTGAAAATTGACCACCTAGTCTAGTCCAGACAATCGCAGAAAATGCCCTTCGGCTGCTATTTACTAAATAGCTGAAATTTTACAATGTCTCAAAATCTAGGTACGAGTATAAAGGCCGCGTCGGCAGTATCAGCTCTGCGCAGAGCAAATATGGGGCTGCTTTTATTGCAATTTTTGTCAATAGACGCTCTCCGCCGTCTTTTATATAGCCCCACAAGCACCCAAAGCGTGATTGCTTCTATCGGAAGCGAAGCGCAAATTCTGTTTTTAGATTTATGAGCAACAATAGTGTACCATCTGGAGGTCATTCGCGTTTGACTCATACGATTCAATTGACTCGCACAGGCTTACTTTTTAGCGTTGAGCTTAAACCCAGTTGACCTGTGGAGCCAATTTATTGTGAGCAAAAATAGTGGAAATGATTAAAAAAATCTTTTTTAAAGTATTGGTTGATACAGAAACACATTGGCATCGATGTTCTAGCAGTGGGGGACATGATTACGAGCCTTAGTTATGAGTTGCAGCACTATCCTATAGATGTACGTAATGCAAATTCAGCGGCATAGTGCATTGCTTTGTGCCGACGCAAGATTGATGGAAAAGTTTTTTTTCAAAGAAATTCAATGCATTGTATGCAATGGAACACCGCAGCACCGTTTTGATGCTCGGGTGTTGCATCGCTTTACCTATTCCACTTAACTCCCGCTGCCTCATGCAGTTTCTTTATTTCTCGTATTTTCTTCGAAAAGCATCAGAATGTCACTGACAGTCTTCATTTGCCTCTCTATACCAGTCTCTCTTTCTCCGCTTCTTTTCTTATTATTATTCACTATAAATATTTTTGTGTAAAATTTAGCTTTTCTAAGGTTTCATTGGGTTTGCAACACTTTAATGCAAACTGCAGGATAGATAGGGTGGAGGAGAAAGAAAGAAAAAAAGAGGGTAAGAGAGAAACGGTGCGCACAGACAGGCAAGGTAGTGGCGGTCTCGCCCCTGGGTAGGGTTAGAGTTTCTCGAGACCCCTGCGCTGGGCTTTGACTGGCTAGTTGTCGCCAGCGTGAGAGAGATAAAAAGACAAATTCAACTGACTGGCTGCTATAGCCATGCAAGTCCCTTAGTTTTCATTTCGAGACTGTCAAAATTCAATATCGCCACATGAAATAGGAGTAAAACGTAAAACATATTTTGCAGAAGATTTGGACAATAGTTTGCTTTAGCAATGAAAATCGCCAAATAGAATCCTGATAAAAAGCCCTAATTAATGGCTTATAGTCTGCTGCCGCTGCTGTTGCTGCCGATCCTGTTTCTGACAATCGTGTCGGCGGATTGCGACTTCTTCCCCTGGAAGAATCATGATGACCTTCTGATTGTCTACTCAAGCCAGCAGGAAAAGGATCTGCGCACCTGGCAGACGGAGCTCTTGGCGCAGTACTCGCCGGCCACCTCCCAGCTGGTCGTCCTGTTCCGAACGCCGCCATCAAGGGAAAGGCTTGGCCAAGTGAAGCTTTTGTTCGACGCTACCTGTAACTTAAACAAAGCATACTATCACCTGCTGTCGCTGAACGATACGGAGTCAATAAGCGAGAATGTCACCCTAGCAACAGTGGACAAACTCGATCTACCCCAATTGAGCGAGTTCTGCCTCCTCTTAGAGGTGTACACCTACCAAAATGGAGACAGTGTAAAGCAGCGAGCATTTAGCCCCATGGCCAGAGGCTGTCACGTGAATCTTTATGCAACCGATGCTGCTCACTTCAGCAACCGATCGGCTCTGCCTTTGCCAGTTGCTCAACTGTTGAAGCACCGATACGATCTGTTCGTAACTGACAACTGCTGCCTGCAGTACGCCGGATCTTCAAACCACCAGATGCAGCCATCGCAAGCGTCTCCGCTAACATCGAAGACGCTGACTTCAATGCGAGTTTCGCCGCAGTTGCTAACTGGGCTATACGCTCTGGTTGCTGTGCTCAGCCTGCTGAGTCTGATGCTGCTCATCTGGCTGGCTCGATATCTAGTTGCTTCGTTAAAAAAGTTCAAAGCCGCTTGCAAAGCGCAATACAGAGAGCTGGCGCTACGGCAGCGTCTGCGAGCTGCACAAATGCCAGTCTGCCGAGCGCAGGAGCTGCTCCCTGCTGACCTGGCCGGACCTCCGTACCACCACCTGCTGACCCACTGTAAGTCGGTGCGCACCCGGCAGAGAATCGCAACAATGGTACCTCCTAAGCATGAACGCCTGCCGAATGTTTAAACACTATACGCGTATGAGGTTGAGCACAGTATGATTCGTAACAACTTTTAATTCAGCTCAATCAAGAGCATTCGAAGCTGTTGCGCTTTTCTTTCAGGTAGACTATACCGAAAACTTTTCGTCAGGGAAAGGAGACAAAAGATTTTGCGTGGCTTGTTTTAACGGACGATTTAGTAAAGTAATGCTGCTTGTAATTTAGGAATTTGTAAATGGAATTCGTATTCTAGTGATGTTTTTATCCAAAAATTCAGGCGAAGGTTGTTGTTTATTATTAATAAAATGACCAACACCAACTAACCAACCAAACCTAAAACCAACTAAAAAGGAGCGGTATATTTAGTTGGGGAAAAGAAATACGCTGTTTAAATTTTAATTAATAAAGAACTACTTGCACACCTCACAACGAATTCAATGCTTGAATGTATATCTAAAATCATTATCAGTACATGTCAGTTCGCGAATCTATATTGTTGCTTTGTAAAAGTAGAAAAAGCTTTCTTGTAAAATATAACAAATCTTAGTGTTCACTAAATAATTAAGTTATTATTTTGTTATTCCTGATAAGTAATGGTTTTAGCTTTAGCTTAAAGTTGAGTCATCTGTAAATTATTAACTGGTGGATTGTGCTGGGTCACTACCCAATATCAGTTCGATATCAATCAATATAAACTGATCTGCACTCTGCACATGACTGACAGTTTATTTGATTCAGCAATAAAAGCTGGTCTCGTAAGAAGGTCGAAGAACTGCTGTTTGCAGATTAAAAATTCAAACTTTAAAAGGTTATGGCTTTTTAAACTAAGATAAAAATTTCTTATGATAGAACTGAAAGCGCACAGTAACTTTCCTGAATTGTCAGCAACTTTAAATTAATTTTCGAATGTAAAAATAAGAGTGGCTGAAAATTTGATAAAAGTTAAACGATTTGTCCTAGGGGGCACGGGTATATCAGTTTAGGAGATCTTGGCGCGGTTCCAAAAAGGGCCGGGACAGAAACTTGTGCTTTTGCAGAAACTGTCAGTAGCGGGGGGGACTGTTGGATGTTTCTTACAAATTGTTTATTCAGGCGATGTGAAATTCAAGTGTGTGTTGGAATTTTATCTAGTGAAATGCTTTTAATGCACGCACGGAACTTACCATTATCATTATTATTCCGTTGGATGACTAGATCACATGATTCGTTTGGTGAAATAATGGTGGTGCCGACTGTGAAGTGCCCATTGTGGGACAGTCAAGTGCTGTCTGGGAGTTTCACTATGCAAGCATATTTGTACTATTTATATCTGTTGTATTCGAATACTATTGGAGAAGCTGAGCGGTGTAGAAACTGTAAAAGTACAGCGTTTCAGTTCGCTTGCACCAACAAGATGCCCAATGTAACTGAGAGGCATCAGGTGCAAATAGATATTAGTTTAGCTGTCACATCAATCCGAGTTTACATTCAAATGATAGGTTCATTGGCTTCAAGCAAAATAGCTGGTCTAACAGTTGACAGCAGAAAGGCAAGTTTAAATAAAAACGTTTATCAATGCTTGCGCTTTCCTTTTATTGGGAATTTTCAACAAACAAGTGTCCCAAAATTTTGCGAAATTCTCCTCCTTTACTCTTAAATGTAAAATCGATTTTCCGGAGATACGGGGCTAATTACAACATCGGAAATTCAAAACAGAACTGCAAATTTAATTTGGTCAAGACAGGCCATTGAAAACAAGTTGTCAGTCTAAATGGAACGAAAGCAACGCTTGAATGTTTAATACAAACGAGCGTTTCTGTATTAAATCAACTAAAAGTCATCAATCAAAGTCAATCTTTCTTTCTAACTCCTTCTATTCTGTCCGCTGCTCATTTAAAAGCGACCGCTTTTAGACAAAACAAACAACTGTTTTCATATCTATTTAATGAAGAGATAGTGCACGGCTTGAGATTATTGCAAGATCAAGTCGTGCATCTATCACATTACCGACTGGTATAGCCAACTGTGGAGAAGAATTCAAATTTACCAATATCACTTAGCGTGCATTAATGCGCGATTGTCTGCACGCCGATTGACGCTTTAGTCGATCAGCTTGAAATAATGATATATTCTTCTGCACTATTTTTGAGTGTTATTGTTATTAGCGCGCGAGCGCGATACCGACCGCTGCATATGGTAGGTAGTTTGACCTGTACTTTTGCCCACCATATTCGTGTCTCTGTGAACACATTTGATTCTAGAAAATCAGTTGCCAACTTTTCTTAAACTGTAGAGTAACTAGAGCGTGCCACCTGGATACCTGTGGCCAGACTATCCAGGAGATCTTGCTCATCACTGGCGAAGTGTGAGCGAACTGTTAAGTGCTACTTATCGAGGCGACGTGATCGCAGTTTGTATAGGGCATCTCTGGCTGTGGATCAGGCGCTGAATCATACAGTTTCGGAAACTAATGTCAATAAGATCGTTAAGCTAGCTCGTCCAAAATCCAATCACAATAACGAGGCTATGATGGAGGAATGTGCGGATGTTTATCAAGAGCCTGTCCAGACCGACGGCGCACTACGTGTGCAGGCTGCTCCATCAAAGAAGATGAAAGTGACCATTGGCGGCAGTCGCAATCTGATCGATATTCTTTTTGAGTGACGTTTCTGTGTAGGCCTGGTATTAACTGATTAACATACGATTT
>NIVC01001415.1:0-71659 GCA_002269645.1 Macrostomum lignano | reverse complement strand
TGCAACAAACCGTTTGAAACGGCACTAGAGACCAGTTACTAGGCACTTGTCAAAATCACTAGACTTGTGCAACAAACCGTTTGAAACGGCACTAGAGACCAGTTACTAGGCACTTGTCAAAATCACTAGACTTGTGCAACAAACCGTTTGAAACGGCACTAGAGACCAGTTACTAGGCACTTGTCAAAATCACTAGACTTGTGCAACAAACCGTTTGAAACGGCACTAGAGACCAGTTACTAGGCACTTGTCAAAATCACTAGACTTGTGCAACAAACCGTTTGAAACGGCACTAGAGACCAGTTACTAGGCACTTGTCAAAATCACTAGACTTGTGCAACAAACCGTTTGAAACGGCACTAGAGACCAGTTACTAGGCACTTGTCAAAATCACTAGACTTGTGCAACAAACCGTTTGAAACGGCACTAGAGACCAGTTACTAGGCACTTGTCAAAATCACTAGACTTGTGCAACAAACCGTTTGAAACGGCACTAGAGACCAGTTACTAGGCACTTGTCAAAATCACTAGACTTGTGCAACAAACCGTTTGAAACGGCACTAGAGACCAGTTACTAGGCACTTGTCAAAATCACTAGACTTGTGCAACAAACCGTTTGAAACGGCACTAGAGACCAGTTACTAGGCACTTGTCAAAATCACTAGACTTGTGCAACAAACCGTTTGAAACGGCACTAGAGACCAGTTACTAGGCACTTGTCAAAATCACTAGACTTGTGCAACAAACCGTTTGAAACGGCACTAGAGACCAGTTACTAGGCACTTGTCAAAATCACTAGACTTGTGCAACAAACCGTTTGAAACGGCACTAGAGACCAGTTACTAGGCACTTGTCAAAATCACTAGACTTGTGCAACAAACCGTTTGAAACGGCACTAGAGACCAGTTACTAGGCACTTGTCAAAATCACTAGACTTGTGCAACAAACCGTTTGAAACGGCACTAGAGACCAGTTACTAGGCACTTGTCAAAATCACTAGACTTGTGCAACAAACCGTTTGAAACGGCACTAGAGACCAGTTACTTAGCACTTGTCAAAATCACTAGACTTGTGCAACAAACCGTTTGAAACGGCACTAGAGACCAGTTACTAGGCACTTGTCAAAATCACTAGACTTGTGCAACAAACCGTTTGAAACGGCACTAGAGACCAGTTACTAGGCACTTGTCAAAATCACTAGACTTGTGCAACAAACCGTTTGAAACGGCACTAGAGACCAGTTACTAGGCACTTGTCAAAATCACTAGACTTGTGCAACAAACCGTTTGAAACGGCACTAGAGACCAGTTACTAGGCACTTGTCAAAATCACTAGACTTGTGCAACAAACCGTTTGAAACGGCACTAGAGACCAGTTACTAGGCACTTGTCAAAATCACTAGACTTGTGCAACAAACCGTTTGAAACGGCACTAGAGACCAGTTACTAGGCACTTGTCAAAATCACTAGACTTGTGCAACAAACCGTTTGAAACGGCACTAGAGACCAGTTACTAGGCACTTGTCAAAATCACTAGACTTGTGCAACAAACCGTTTGAAACGGCACTAGAGACCAGTTACTAGGCACTTGTCAAAATCACTAGACTTGTGCAACAAACCGTTTGAAACGGCACTAGAGACCAGTTACTAGGCACTTGTCAAAATCACTAGACTTGTGCAACAAACCGTTTGAAACGGCACTAGAGACCAGTTACTAGGCACTTGTCAAAATCACTAGACTTGTGCAACAAACCGTTTGAAACGGCACTAGAGACCAGTTACTAGGCACTTGTCAAAATCACTAGACTTGTGCAACAAACCGTTTGAAACGGCACTAGAGACCAGTTACTAGGCACTTGTCAAAATCACTAGACTTGTGCAACAAACCGTTTGAAACGGCACTAGAGACCAGTTACTAGGCACTTGTCAAAATCACTAGACTTGTGCAACAAACCGTTTGAAACGGCACTAGAGACCAGTTACTAGGCACTTGTCAAAATCACTAGACTTGTGCAACAAACCGTTTGAAACGGCACTAGAGACCAGTTACTAGGCACTTGTCAAAATCACTAGACTTGTGCAACAAACCGTTTGAAACGGCACTAGAGACCAGTTACTAGGCACTTGTCAAAATCACTAGACTTGTGCAACAAACCGTTTGAAACGGCACTAGAGACCAGTTACTAGGCACTTGTCAAAATCACTAGACTTGTGCAACAAACCGTTTGAAACGGCACTAGAGACCAGTTACTAGGCACTTGTCAAAATCACTAGACTTGTGCAACAAACCGTTTGAAACGGCACTAGAGACCAGTTACTAGGCACTTGTCAAAATCACTAGACTTGTGCAACAAACCGTTTGAAACGGCACTAGAGACCAGTTACTAGGCACTTGTCAAAATCACTAGACTTGTGCAACAAACCGTTTGAAACGGCACTAGAGACCAGTTACTAGGCACTTGTCAAAATCACTAGACTTGTGCAACAAACCGTTTGAAACGGCACTAGAGACCAGTTACTAGGCACTTGTCAAAATCACTAGACTTGTGCAACAAACCGTTTGAAACGGCACTAGAGACCAGTTACTAGGCACTTGTCAAAATCACTAGACTTGTGCAACAAACCGTTTGAAACGGCACTAGAGACCAGTTACTAGGCACTTGTCAAAATCACTAGACTTGTGCAACAAACCGTTTGAAACGGCACTAGAGACCAGTTACTAGGCACTTGTCAAAATCACTAGACTTGTGCAACAAACCGTTTGAAACGGCACTAGAGACCAGTTACTAGGCACTTGTCAAAATCACTAGACTTGTGCAACAAACCGTTTGAAACGGCACTAGAGACCAGTTACTAGGCACTTGTCAAAATCACTAGACTTGTGCAACAAACCGTTTGAAACGGCACTAGAGACCAGTTACTAGGCACTTGTCAAAATCACTAGACTTGTGCAACAAACCGTTTGAAACGGCACTAGAGACCAGTTACTAGGCACTTGTCAAAATCACTAGACTTGTGCAACAAACCGTTTGAAACGGCACTAGAGACCAGTTACTAGGCACTTGTCAAAATCACTAGACTTGTGCAACAAACCGTTTGAAACGGCACTAGAGACCAGTTACTAGGCACTTGTCAAAATCACTAGACTTGTGCAACAAACCGTTTGAAACGGCACTAGAGACCAGTTACTAGGCACTTGTCAAAATCACTAGACTTGTGCAACAAACCGTTTGAAACGGCACTAGAGACCAGTTACTAGGCACTTGTCAAAATCACTAGACTTGTGCAACAAACCGTTTGAAACGGCACTAGAGACCAGTTACTAGGCACTTGTCAAAATCACTAGACTTGTGCAACAAACCGTTTGAAACGGCACTAGAGACCAGTTACTAGGCACTTGTCAAAATCACTAGACTTGTGCAACAAACCGTTTGAAACGGCACTAGAGACCAGTTACTAGGCACTTGTCAAAATCACTAGACTTGTGCAACAAACCGTTTGAAACGGCACTAGAGACCAGTTACTAGGCACTTGTCAAAATCACTAGACTTGTGCAACAAACCGTTTGAAACGGCACTAGAGACCAGTTACTAGGCACTTGTCAAAATCACTAGACTTGTGCAACAAACCGTTTGAAACGGCACTAGAGACCAGTTACTAGGCACTTGTCAAAATCACTAGACTTGTGCAACAAACCGTTTGAAACGGCACTAGAGACCAGTTACTAGGCACTTGTCAAAATCACTAGACTTGTGCAACAAACCGTTTGAAACGGCACTAGAGACCAGTTACTTAGCACTTGTCAAAATCACTAGACTTGTGCAACAAACCGTTTGAAACGGCACTAGAGACCAGTTACTAGGCACTTGTCAAAATCACTAGACTTGTGCAACAAACCGTTTGAAACGGCACTAGAGACCAGTTACTAGGCACTTGTCAAAATCACTAGACTTGTGCAACAAACCGTTTGAAACGGCACTAGAGACCAGTTACTAGGCACTTGTCAAAATCACTAGACTTGTGCAACAAACCGTTTGAAACGGCACTAGAGACCAGTTACTAGGCACTTGTCAAAATCACTAGACTTGTGCAACAAACCGTTTGAAACGGCACTAGAGACCAGTTACTAGGCACTTGTCAAAATCACTAGACTTGTGCAACAAACCGTTTGAAACGGCACTAGAGACCAGTTACTAGGCACTTGTCAAAATCACTAGACTTGTGCAACAAACCGTTTGAAACGGCACTAGAGACCAGTTACTAGGCACTTGTCAAAATCACTAGACTTGTGCAACAAACCGTTTGAAACGGCACTAGAGACCAGTTACTAGGCACTTGTCAAAATCACTAGACTTGTGCAACAAACCGTTTGAAACGGCACTAGAGACCAGTTACTAGGCACTTGTCAAAATCACTAGACTTGTGCAACAAACCGTTTGAAACGGCACTAGAGACCAGTTACTAGGCACTTGTCAAAATCACTAGACTTGTGCAACAAACCGTTTGAAACGGCACTAGAGACCAGTTACTAGGCACTTGTCAAAATCACTAGACTTGTGCAACAAACCGTTTGAAACGGCACTAGAGACCAGTTACTAGGCACTTGTCAAAATCACTAGACTTGTGCAACAAACCGTTTGAAACGGCACTAGAGACCAGTTACTTAGCACTTGTCAAAATCACTAGACTTGTGCAACAAACCGTTTGAAACGGCACTAGAGACCAGTTACTAGGCACTTGTCAAAATCACTAGACTTGTGCAACAAACCGTTTGAAACGGCACTAGAGACCAGTTACTAGGCACTTGTCAAAATCACTAGACTTGTGCAACAAACCGTTTGAAACGGCACTAGAGACCAGTTACTAGGCACTTGTCAAAATCACTAGACTTGTGCAACAAACCGTTTGAAACGGCACTAGAGACCAGTTACTAGGCACTTGTCAAAATCACTAGACTTGTGCAACAAACCGTTTGAAACGGCACTAGAGACCAGTTACTAGGCACTTGTCAAAATCACTAGACTTGTGCAACAAACCGTTTGAAACGGCACTAGAGACCAGTTACTAGGCACTTGTCAAAATCACTAGACTTGTGCAACAAACCGTTTGAAACGGCACTAGAGACCAGTTACTAGGCACTTGTCAAAATCACTAGACTTGTGCAACAAACCGTTTGAAACGGCACTAGAGACCAGTTACTAGGCACTTGTCAAAATCACTAGACTTGTGCAACAAACCGTTTGAAACGGCACTAGAGACCAGTTACTAGGCACTTGTCAAAATCACTAGACTTGTGCAACAAACCGTTTGAAACGGCACTAGAGACCAGTTACTAGGCACTTGTCAAAATCACTAGACTTGTGCAACAAACCGTTTGAAACGGCACTAGAGACCAGTTACTAGGCACTTGTCAAAATCACTAGACTTGTGCAACAAACCGTTTGAAACGGCACTAGAGACCAGTTACTAGGCACTTGTCAAAATCACTAGACTTGTGCAACAAACCGTTTGAAACGGCACTAGAGACCAGTTACTAGGCACTTGTCAAAATCACTAGACTTGTGCAACAAACCGTTTGAAACGGCACTAGAGACCAGTTACTAGGCACTTGTCAAAATCACTAGACTTGTGCAACAAACCGTTTGAAACGGCACTAGAGACCAGTTACTAGGCACTTGTCAAAATCACTAGACTTGTGCAACAAACCGTTTGAAACGGCACTAGAGACCAGTTACTTAGCACTTGTCAAAATCACTAGACTTGTGCAACAAACCGTTTGAAACGGCACTAGAGACCAGTTACTAGGCACTTGTCAAAATCACTAGACTTGTGCAACAAACCGTTTGAAACGGCACTAGAGACCAGTTACTAGGCACTTGTCAAAATCACTAGACTTGTGCAACAAACCGTTTGAAACGGCACTAGAGACCAGTTACTTAGCACTTGTCAAAATCACTAGACTTGTGCAACAAACCGTTTGAAACGGCACTAGAGACCAGTTACTAGGCACTTGTCAAAATCACTAGACTTGTGCAACAAACCGTTTGAAACGGCACTAGAGACCAGTTACTAGGCACTTGTCAAAATCACTAGACTTGTGCAACAAACCGTTTGAAACGGCACTAGAGACCAGTTACTTAGCACTTGTCAAAATCACTAGACTTGTGCAACAAACCGTTTGAAACGGCACTAGAGACCAGTTACTAGGCACTTGTCAAAATCACTAGACTTGTGCAACAAACCGTTTGAAACGGCACTAGAGACCAGTTACTAGGCACTTGTCAAAATCACTAGACTTGTGCAACAAACCGTTTGAAACGGCACTAGAGACCAGTTACTAGGCACTTGTCAAAATCACTAGACTTGTGCAACAAACCGTTTGAAACGGCACTAGAGACCAGTTACTAGGCACTTGTCAAAATCACTAGACTTGTGCAACAAACCGTTTGAAACGGCACTAGAGACCAGTTACTAGGCACTTGTCAAAATCACTAGACTTGTGCAACAAACCGTTTGAAACGGCACTAGAGACCAGTTACTAGGCACTTGTCAAAATCACTAGACTTGTGCAACAAACCGTTTGAAACGGCACTAGAGACCAGTTACTTAGCACTTGTCAAAATCACTAGACTTGTGCAACAAACCGTTTGAAACGGCACTAGAGACCAGTTACTTAGCACTTGTCAAAATCACTAGACTTGTGCAACAAACCGTTTGAAACGGCACTAGAGACCAGTTACTTAGCACTTGTCAAAATCACTAGACTTGTGCAACAAACCGTTTGAAACGGCACTAGAGACCAGTTACTAGGCACTTGTCAAAATCACTAGACTTGTGCAACAAACCGTTTGAAACGGCACTAGAGACCAGTTACTAGGCACTTGTCAAAATCACTAGACTTGTGCAACAAACCGTTTGAAACGGCACTAGAGACCAGTTACTAGGCACTTGTCAAAATCACTAGACTTGTGCAACAAACCGTTTGAAACGGCACTAGAGACCAGTTACTAGGCACTTGTCAAAATCACTAGACTTGTGCAACAAACCGTTTGAAACGGCACTAGAGACCAGTTACTAGGCACTTGTCAAAATCACTAGACTTGTGCAACAAACCGTTTGAAACGGCACTAGAGACCAGTTACTAGGCACTTGTCAAAATCACTAGACTTGTGCAACAAACCGTTTGAAACGGCACTAGAGACCAGTTACTAGGCACTTGTCAAAATCACTAGACTTGTGCAACAAACCGTTTGAAACGGCACTAGAGACCAGTTACTAGGCACTTGTCAAAATCACTAGACTTGTGCAACAAACCGTTTGAAACGGCACTAGAGACCAGTTACTTAGCACTTGTCAAAATCACTAGACTTGTGCAACAAACCGTTTGAAACGGCACTAGAGACCAGTTACTAGGCACTTGTCAAAATCACTAGACTTGTGCAACAAACCGTTTGAAACGGCACTAGAGACCAGTTACTAGGCACTTGTCAAAATCACTAGACTTGTGCAACAAACCGTTTGAAACGGCACTAGAGACCAGTTACTAGGCACTTGTCAAAATCACTAGACTTGTGCAACAAACCGTTTGAAACGGCACTAGAGACCAGTTACTAGGCACTTGTCAAAATCACTAGACTTGTGCAACAAACCGTTTGAAACGGCACTAGAGACCAGTTACTAGGCACTTGTCAAAATCACTAGACTTGTGCAACAAACCGTTTGAAACGGCACTAGAGACCAGTTACTAGGCACTTGTCAAAATCACTAGACTTGTGCAACAAACCGTTTGAAACGGCACTAGAGACCAGTTACTAGGCACTTGTCAAAATCACTAGACTTGTGCAACAAACCGTTTGAAACGGCACTAGAGACCAGTTACTTAGCACTTGTCAAAATCACTAGACTTGTGCAACAAACCGTTTGAAACGGCACTAGAGACCAGTTACTAGGCACTTGTCAAAATCACTAGACTTGTGCAACAAACCGTTTGAAACGGCACTAGAGACCAGTTACTAGGCACTTGTCAAAATCACTAGACTTGTGCAACAAACCGTTTGAAACGACACTAGAGACCAGTTACCAGGCGTAGGCACTTGTCACTTGCTACGATGTAGCGGTACTAAATAAATGAAGCTTAAAGGTGGTGGTTCTTTAGTATCATTGGTTTAATAAAATTGAAAACAAGGTAGTTTGCAAGAGGGCGGTATAGGCAGCAACCGTGCGATTGAGAGTGCTTTATATTTACAGTTTTTCCACGGAACATTCCGGAAGAAAGGATGTTCTAGAAATAGTTTGCGCGGGAGTTCAAATTACTATATATTTATCGCAGAATTTTCTCTAATGAGATTTACTACACATGGTGAAAGTTCGCAAAGGTTTAGTACAAGGTGTGATTCTACAGCTAACTTGTCAATGCTTGTGACTCGTCAAACTTCATAGCAACAGAGATCACGATTTATTTGTCACTTGTCACACATGTAGTCGCGAAGGCCTCTGATTGTAGCTAAAAAGTAGCACAGTTAAGGCGTTCAATGCACTCAGAAGCGTGTTACTCTGTTGGCTCTCCGCGGCTATAAAAAACGACTCAACTTTACTAACCCCAACAGGAGGGTCGAGAGAGGGTTGAGAGAGGGAGCAGGTGGCTATATTTTCTTTCCAACCATTGCTTCATTCCATCCAACCAGCCGTACAGTGCAAATACACCGTGCGCTGGGCATAAGGATCGCTCCTGCAGTTTCTCTTTGCAGGAGCGGTTCTCTCCTTCTCTTCCCTCACTTGCTTATTAAGCTTGTACAGCTCCTGAGAGGAGCTGGCTCCAGACGGTGCGCCAGGTACAGGTGAAACCGCGGGGGAGTTGGGTTAGGGATTTGGCTGGAATGGGGCAGGGAGCAGGTGAAAACTGAGAAGAGGCAAACCGTACAAGGGCCGCGCATTCTCACACAGCTCCGTGCTCCGGTTTTCTGCTGTGCCTTCAGCTCCACAGCCTGAATATTTTCCAACTATCGCCAGTTGCGCACACGGAGATGGTCAGCTCAAGCTGCTTTTATCGAAAGCTGCGACGGGCACCTCTGCTGTCCGGCCTGCTGTCGCTGCTCTGCGTTTCGGTGCTCTTCGGAGCCGGCGGCAGGTTTCTGCCATCCGCCGGTGAAACGGAGGTGACCGACGAAAAAGCCGCCGACTTCCTGCGCGCCAAGGTCCGCTCGCTGCCGCTGACAGCTGGGGACGGCGTCGGCGACTCGGACGAGCAGCTGGCCAGGAACTTCAACAATTTCGAGCACTTCTACAGGCTGGCCGAGCGGCATATGGACTCGGCCTTGCACTGGATGGACCAGCTGGGCACCAAACTACCGCTGATGCGGCTGTCTGCGGCTGAGGAGTCTGCAGAGTATCGGGTGGCGCAGGCTGAGCGCTGGCTGAGCACCCAGTCGCTGGCGGTTGTGGCTACAGCTCGCAACGCCATGCCAGGTGAAGGAGGCGGCTGCTGTGAGGGTTGAGCACACGTTTAATAGGGTTGAGCACACGTTTAATAGGGTTGAGCACACGTTTAATAGGGTTGAGCACACGTTAATAGGGTTGAGCACACGTTTAATAGGGTTGAGCACACGTTTAATAGGGTTGAGCACACGTTTAGTAGGATTGAGCACCCGTTTAGTAGGGTTGGGCACCCGTTTAGTGGGGTTGAGCAACTGTTTAGGAGGGTTGAGCAACTGTTTAGGAGGGTTGAGCAACTGTTTTGGAGGGTTGAGCAACTGTTTAGGAGGGTTGAGCAAATTTTTAGGAGGGTTGAGCAACTGTTTAGGAGGGTTGAGCAACTGTTTTGGAGGGTTGAGCAACTGTTTAGGAGGGTTGAGCAAATTTTTAGGAGGGTTGAGCAACTGTTTAGGAGGGTTGAGCAACTGTTTTGGAGGGTTGAGCAACTGTTTAGGAGGGTTGAGCAAATTTTTAGGAGGGTTGAGCAACTGTTTAGGAGGGTTGAGCAACTGTTTAGGAGGGTTGAGCACACGTTTAGGAGGGTTGAGCACACGTTTAGGAGGGTTGAGCAACTGTTTAGGAGGGTTGAGCACACGTTTAGGAGGGTTGAGCAACTGTTTAGGAGGGTTTAGCACCTGCTGTGAGGATTGAGAAATGTTTGGGCATGGTGAGGTTGTGCAAATACATTGCAAACTCCGCCATCCCGCAGGCCTGGACACAACCATCTCGAACTTGCTCCGCCTGTGCGGCAAGTTTGCCCGGTGCAGCCTGGTCTTCCTCGAGAACGACTCCAGTGACGAAACCCGGCAGCGCCTGCATCAGCTGACCAGCGACCTCGGCTCCTCCAGCACCAGCCGGGTCTCCGCCACCCTCCTCGGCTGCGGGCGCATCAACTCGCCGGAGCCTTGCCGCCTGAACGCATCCTACTCTACTGGCAAACGGCACCAACCCGGCCCCAGGCTGAAGCGAAGCCTCCTGGAGGAACTCGAGCGCGTTCAGCTGATGTCGGCGCTCCGCAACCAGCTGCTGGCCTTCGCGTACAGCCGCCTGGCTGCCAACCACTCGCTGCTGCTGGCCTTGGACCCGGATCTGCACTGGGCCGACTGGGACCTGGCCTCCATCCTGCAGGGCCTGTACTTCTTCCATGCTAGGCCGCGGCTGGACTCGCTGTGCGCCAGCAGCTTCTATTACCACTGGGGCCGGCGCACCATCTACGACCCCTGCACGCTGCGTCTGCCGCCGGCCGACGTTACCGGTCACGTCAAGGAAGGCGGCGACCTGCGGCTGGACACCGATCAGGCGCGGAGCGAGGCGGTGCTGCACAGCGGGGTCAGCGCCCCGGTGAAGGTGGTCACCTGCTTCCAGGGCCTGACCTTCTACCGGATGGCCTCCTTGTACAGGAAACGGCTGCTCTACCGTAAGGGGCACGGCGAGTGGATCTGCGAGCACAACACTTTGTCCAGGCAGCTGAGCGAGAACTACATTGACCCGAATATGCAGCTGCGAGTGCGAATGAGGCTGGGGCCTCTGGTCCTGTAGCTGTGAGACTGGGGCCTCTGGTCCTGTAGCTGTGAGACTGCAGGGGCCTCTGGTCCTGTAGCTGTGAGACTGGGGCCTCTGGTCCTGTAGCAGACCCAGTTTAGCAAAAGGCATTTGTTATGCTCATATTCCATTATTTGTTTGCATGCACGTCTCCGAACTTCCAAGAATGTATTCGAATTGGTAACTTAGAAACTCGACCCTAGACGTTAAAAAAATAGTTCTTCATCCAAAAAAGTAAAACACAGCAAAGAATTTTTTAAAACTTTTTTTCTGACTTTACTGTTTAGAAACGGAAAAGTTTGCGTTATGATGTAACAGTCACCAAGTCTCCGGGATTTTTGGAGGCAATTTAAAAAAATGAATGCAGGCAGCTACCCGATCTTCAGGATGACCTCCCGTTCAGGCGGCTTCGAGTTCCCGCCGTCAGAGGCCTGGCAGTTGATCTTCAGCTCCTTGCCGCTCCACACGGAGCTGTCGGCCTTGGCCAGCGACACCAGCACGGCGGGCGCGTTGTGCCACCGGCTCAGCATGGGGAAGTACAGAGTTGGCACGCTGCCAAACGACTCGGACTCCACCAACTTGCTGTCATTCCAGCTGTAGTAGCGCAGCGAGACACTGCCGGCTGAAGTGCTGGCCTTGCAGGTGATGGTCACGTGAGCACCGGTGGCCGGCAGGTAGCCCAGGTGGCGCTTGATCTGCCAGTTGCAGCGGGGAGAAAGAGGCTGCTCAGGGAGTGAAGAGGCTGCTCAGGGAGTGAAGAGGCTGCTCAGGGAGTGAAGAGGCTGCTCAGGGAGTGAAGAGGCTGCTTAGGGAGTGAAGAGGCTGCTTAGGGAGTGAAGAGGCTGCTCAGTGAGTGAAGAGGCTGCTTAGGGAGTGAAGAGGCTGCTCAGTGAGTGAAGAGGCTGCTCAGGGAGTGAAGAGGCTGCTTAGGGAGTGAAGAGGCTGCTCAGGGAGTGAAGAGGCTGCTCAGTGAGTGAAGAGGCTGCTCAGGGAGTGAAGAGGCTGCTTAGGGAGTGAAGAGGCTGCTCAGGGAGTGAAGAGGCTGCTCAGGGAGTGAAGAGGCTGCTCAGGGAGTGAAGAGGCTGCTCAGGGAGTGAAGAGGCTGCTTAGGGAGTGAAGAGGCTGCTCAGGGAGTGAAGAGGCTGCTCAGGGAGTGAAGAGGCTGCTCAGGGAGTGAAGAGGCTGCTCAGGGAGTGAAGAGGCTGCTCAGGGAGTGAAGAGGCTGCTCAGGGAGTGAAGAGGCTGCTCAGGGAGTGAAGAGGCTGCTCAGGGAGTGAAGAGGCTGCTTAGTAAAGAGATGTTGCTTAAGGAGTGGAGAAAGGCTGTTATTGAGAGAACCGCGGCTGCTCATAGGAAGAAAGCTCCCGTAGTCTAATCAAGATTCTAACCTTTACGAACACAGCTGGTCTGTCCTTGAGCAGGGTCTCAACCTGGCTGATGGCAGCATGAGCAAACAGCGTCAGATTGCAGGGCTGCATGAGCAGGTCTGAGTCCACAGTCTCCTCGCTCCCAGCATCGCACTGCCTCATCTTCGGTGCTTCAGGCTGTAAAAAATTGCTTATCAATTTCTGGCGCAGAGTCTGGCTGAGACTGGCCAGGTTTTCGAACTCGGTGACCTTGCCGGGCTCCGGGTTGCCACCCGGAAATCCGATGCTGGGGCTGGAGAGGCAGAACGAGTGCGGCGACATGTAATAGGGGAAGCTGCCCCGGCTGGTGAGCATCAAGGAGGCCTCCAGCAGCAGCCAGGTGAAGCCGGCGCTCACGGCCCATATGGTAAGGTAATAGACCATCAGGCCGAGGACGCGAAGCGGCGAGCAGTCGCTGCAGCAGGACTGCGAGCCCGTTGACCTGTCTTTGTCAACCTTCTTGGCGGAGGCGACTGGAGCGGCGGCTGCGGGCGCGGCCGCTTTCGGCATCGGCGGCGGAGGTGTTGCAACTTTCGACGCGTTGGCAACGTTTGTGTCGGTGACGCCGGCCTCGCTCCAGATCGGGAATCGTGGCGCCAGACGGCGCAGCTCGGCCCTGCCGCAGTCGCCCCGAGGCCGATGGAAGACGCCGCTGCTGCCGCCGCCGGCGCGGCTGCCGATGTTGTCCAAGGCGAAACGGACGGAGTGCACGGGCTGGGCGCGCGGCTGCAGCGACGAGTGACTGGGCGACGAAGCCGACTGCTGGCTGAGGTCTTCGGCTGCAAAAAGGCATTGAAGGTGTTTGCGTTGGAAGCCGCATGGCTTTATAGACTATCCTGCAGTTTTGCTGTCTTCAAAGCGGGCCTTTTTAGACTTTTTAGAGACCAAATGGAATGTCAATCAAGTCACAAAATGGAAGTGGGCTTAGCAGAGTGGGCGGTTTCTCTGTTTGATGCCAGTATTGGGGCGTCAGTTGTTTACTCACTAGGCTTCACTTACTGCAGACAGAGCGCATGCGACACCCTGAAAATACCCCCAAAGTCTGTTTCTGCAACTCACGACTCGACCAGTTTTTGTGAAACTCGGCAACCGCCGTGCAGCGACCACTCGGCAGGGGCCGGCGACGGCCAGGGCTGGCGCGGTGCGATCCGACGGCTGACCGACTTGCGCCACCGGAGCGGCTCTCGAAGGCTGCACAGGCGGCTCGAAAGCAGCGGCCTGATAATTGGAAGTCGACGTCGTAGTCGAGTCGTCGACATCGCGCAGGTCCGTCACCGGCAGGCGGAAGGCGATCGTCGATTCGTCCGTCGACGAAGTGACCGGCTCCGGGAGGCGAACCGCGTTGCTATGGAGATTGTTGCTAGGGCAACTGGCGCCGGAGCTGGCGGAGTCGGTGACGGTGACGAGATGCTGAACCACAGTCCTGCCGCTGCTGCTGGTGCTGCTGCCGCGGGTGCTCATGTCCGACGTGTGAAAGCTCAGCTCGAGCGGCCCGGCGGCGCCCGCGGCAGGCTTCAAGGCAGCGGCGGACTCGGTGGCCTCGGAGCCGACCGAGATGTGGCCCCACCTGGGGAACTCGAGGTCCGACATCGGCTGCGCGTTCTAATCGAGTGCAAAGTCTATTCGTGCCAGATAATGCAAACAGCCTGCAGTGTGGGACCCGACTTGCTTGCGGACTTTGCAGATGCCCGAGGGATTTACCATAGACAGCTGCGAGCGTAGAAATCGAGTCATGTAGCGATAGAACTTTACAAAGCGTAAATATAACCGAGATCACCGAGTGATAAGTACGCGAATGAACTCATCAATTCTTGCATCAATACTGCTATCAACGCAGAGGGGGCCGAAGCAAATTGCGCTCCCCCAAAAACGAATGACAGAAGCTCGACTTCTGCCAGCTTTTTGACGTGACATCTACCGGCCTAAAAGACAGGAATAGGGGCGCCCACGAAGATACAGTGGCACCAATCAAGAGACAGGGGCGCCCACCGAGAGGCGCCTAACAAGAGACATGGTGCGCTGACCATGTTCGAAAAATTTCAAGTTGATAAAATTACCCAATCACGTCAAAATTTTAAAACACCACCCTTTTACATTTATTTTCCCAGAAAGTCATTTTACCTCGTGCCTTTCCAGGGAGCTACATACAGAAATCTTCAAGTCGACAAAGCTTGAGGCCAACTCGCGTGCCACATCCGCTAGTGGACCGGCAATCAGTGACATCCCATGTCTCCGCATGCATGCGTCACTCGGCACCAGTGGGATAATAGTAGGGAAAAAGAAAATCGGGATCTTGCTTTAACTCGCGTGTCTCGCGAGCTCGACTATCTCAATTCGGTGGGTCTCCCAAATCCCCAATTTGATGAGGGAATCCCAAATCCCCAATTTGATGAGGGAATCCCAAATCCCCAATTTGATGAGGGAATCCCAAATCCCCAATTGGATGAGGGAATCCCAAATCCCCAATTTGATGAGGGAATCCCAAATCCCCAATTTGATGAGGGAATCCCAAATCCCCAATTTGATGAGGGAATCCCAAATCCCCAATTTGATGAGGGAATCCCAAATCCCCAATTTGATGAGGGAATCCCAAATCCCCAATTTGATGAGGGAATCCCAAATCCCCAATTGGATGAAGGAATCCCAAATCCCCAATCGGATGAAGGAATCCCAAATCCCCAATCGGATGAAGGAATCCCAAATCCCCAATTGGATGAAGGAATCCCAAATCCCCAATTGGATGAAGGAATCCCAAATCCCCAATCGGATGAGGGAATCCCAAATCCCCAATTGGATGAGGGAATCCCAAAAACCCCAATTTGATGAGGGAATCCCAAATCCCCAATTGGATGAGGGAATCCCAAATCCCCAATTTGATGAGGGAATCCCAAATCCCCAATTGGATGAGGGAATCCCAAATCCCCAATTTGATGAGGGAATCCCAAATCCCCAATTTGATGAGGGAATCCCAAATCCCCAATTGGATGAGGGAATCCCAAATCCCCAATTTGATGAGGGAATCCCAAATCCCCAATTTGATGAGGGAATCCCAAATCCCCAATTTGATGAAGGAATCCCAAATCCCCAATTGGATGAGGGAATCCCAAATCCCCAATTTGATGAGGGAATCCCAAATCCCCAATTTGATGAGGGAATCCCAAATCCCCAATTTGATGAGGGAATCCCAAATCCCCAATTGGATGAGGGAATCCAAAATTCCCAATTGGATGAAGGAATCCCAAAAACCCCAATTGGATGAGGGAATCCCAAATCCCCAATTGGATGAGGGAATCCCAAATCCCCAATCGGATGAGGGAATCCCAAATCCCCAATTGGATGAGGGAATCCCAAAAACCCCAATTTGATGAGGGAATCCCAAATCCCCAATCGGATGAGGGAATCTCAAATCCCAAATTCAATTTAGGGTCTCAAATCCCCCAAAATAACAGAAATCTTATGCAAATAATATTTAGCAATGATTTCAGATGTTGCAGTCTAAAATAGAAAGCAATAAGATCTACTTACAGTAGTATAAATATATTTAAAAATATCAGGAATTCTGACAGACAAAATTTTGCGAAGTGGCTACAAAACATTGCACAGTGCTCTGTTTCTTAATTTTTAATCAAAAGAAACGCAAGTAACGCGCAAAAAATACTGACTCAAAAATAAATTTTAGTTCTGCAGTACAGTCCATCCATCAATTGATTGAAAAGTACAGATAGCAATACAACTTATCATAAGCATCAGTAATAGCATTCGATTTAGATAGTGAGCATGAGATTGCTGACCAGATTGGCATACAGTTGAGATGCTGCACACAGTCGAAAGGCCATAAGAGCAGCAGGTTTGTCTGCGCAAAATTTCAACCCTGTTGATTTATCCTAGCAAGTCAAATCAGACAAGCAGAGGCTACTTGGTAAAGTAGTATATAAGCACACTTGGTGCGGACTTTCGACTGTCATATTTGCATGAATAAATAAGCGCGCAAAAAATCAGCAGACGAAAAAGCAGGTACATTTGAGACATTATTGCGTCTAAGAGCTGGATAATAGAACACAAATTATCTCTAAGCAGGAGACAAACAGACAGACAGACAGACAGACAGACAGACAGACAGACAGACAGACAGACAGACAGGACAGACAGACAGACAGATAAAGAGACAGACAGACAGACAGAGACAGACAGGCAGAAGGACAGACAGACAGACAGACAGACAGACAGACAGACAGAAGGACAGACAGACAGAATGACAGACAGACAGACAGACAGACAGGACAGACAGAGACAGACAGACAGACAGACAGACAGACAGACAGACAGACAGACAGACAGACAGACAGACAGACAGACAGACAGACAGAAGGACAGACAGACAGACAGACAGAAAGACAGACACTAAGACAGACAGACAGACAGACACTAAGACAGACAGACAGACACTAAGACAGACAGACAGACAGACAGACAGACAGACAGACAAAGAGACAGACAGACAGACAGAGACAGACAGACAGACAGACAGACAGACAGACAGAAGGACAGACAGACAGACAGACAGAAGGACAGACAGACAGACAGACACTAAGACAGACAGACAGACAGACAGACAGACAGACAGACAGACAGACAGACAGACACTAAGACAGACACTAAGACAGACAGACAGACAGACAGACAAAGAGACAGACAGACAGACAGAGACAGACAGACAGCAGACAGACAGACAGCGGACATTCCCACGCTGCTCAACCCAGCAGCGGTTTGTTATCATCGGCATCGCCCGGCTGACCCTCGTCGGGCTGCTCTGCGGCGGCAGTGGGCGGCTGATTGACGGCGGGCGAGTCGGCAGCCTCCGTCGCAGACACGCGCAGCAGCCGTCGCTGTCGCCGCCGCCTCGCCGGCTCGCCGTAGAGCCCGTAGTGCTGCACGAAGAAGACGCAGTCGTACAGGATGGAGACCAGCCCCAGGCCGAACTTGGTCGGGTCGCCCATGATGGAGGGCCAGTCGTTGTAGTTGTAGGCCAGCAGCATCATCTGCAGGATGCTGAGCGCGCCGCCGCTGAAGTCGGTGAAGATCGTCCCGATGGACCAGCCGTCTGTCGACTGCCGTCTGGGGAGCGTGTGGAGTTCAGTTGGGAAGGAAAGGTTGGAGCCTGGGTCTAAGGATGGGAAGGCATGCCTAGGAGGATGTGAATTAAGAAGCAGCGGGAAAAGACGAGGGATGCGGTAAGATCTAGATAGGGAGAATGAGTGCAGTGTGGGAAGATGGGAAGGAGTGTGGGAAGGTAGGAATGCATGTGGGAAGATGGGAAGGAGTGTGGGAAGGTAGGAATGTATGTGGGAAGATGGGAAGGAGTGTGGGAAGGTAGGGATGTATGTGGGAAGATGGGAAGGAGTGTGGGAAGGTAGGAATGTATGTGGGAAGATGGGAAGGAGTGTGGGAAGGTAGGGATGTATGTGGGAAGATGGGAAGGAGTGTGGGAAGGTAGGGATGTATGTGGGAAGATGGGAAGGAGTGTGGGAAGGTAGGGATGTATGTGGGAAGATGGGGAGGAGTGTGGGAAGGTAGGAATGTATGTGGGAAGATGGGAAGGAGTGTGGGAAGGTAGGGATGTATGTGGGAAGATGGGAAGGAGTGTGGGAAGGTAGGGATGTATGTGGGAAGATGGGGAGGAGTGTGGGAAGGTGGAAAGGAGTGTGGGAAGATAGAAAATGAATATGGAAAGATGGAGGGCTATGTGAAGAAATGAGCGCAAGATAAGCTATGGTCGGTAAGGTTAGCGATGTGAGGGCATCAGAGCCACCAAACTGTAGTCAGAGGCGGGGCAAACGGGAGCAGAGCCACCTAAGCCACTTACTTGTAGTTCATGTAAGCCTGAGGCGAGTACTTGATGAGGGTGACGGTCAGCTTCACATAGGACACGCAGTACAGATAGTTGAGCCAGTCGAAGCCGGCCTGCCAGAAGGCGGACACCAGCAGGGCAGCCAGCAGGAACAGCAGCATCGCGGCCAGCAGCAGGCGGGCAGTCAGGGACACCCGCTGCCCGCCGCGCTCGTACAGGCAGCACTGAACCACCTGGCGATCCCGGTGGGGGTGACAGCGATTGAAATATCGGATAAATTTGATGACGATCCAATGGCACAAGAGTCTGAGCAAGCATTGCAGACTGCAACTGATATATTTGAACCGCTTTTACCTTTAATCCGCTCTTCCAAGAATACGCATGTACACCTCACAAAAATCCTCAAGTTTTAAAGGCAAAATAATTGTATAACAATGCTCTGTCTTCTTTTAGAGCAATGCCCCAGTTGGACAAGCAATGACGTTCGATCAGTTTTCTATTTTTTTACTTCTGAAGAACCTTCGTTTTTGAATTGCGCACCTACTTAGTAGTGCTCATCAGCATTCTCTCCCGGCTGCAGACTCTGATCTGGCAACCAGTGACTTTCTCACCTGCACAGAGGTGATGACAACTGCGTGCAAAGTGAACACCACGTCGGCGATTTCCACGGGGATGACGCCGCGCGGATGCCGCCTGAAGTACAGCTCCTGCACCGGCGCCACCCAGTACAGGCACACGTTGAAGGCCGCGTAGGCGCAGAAGCCCAGCAGGTTCAGCCCGATGAAGTCGAAGTTGAGGCCAACCACCGACCTGCGGGTGCGGCATGGCTGGACTGCAGCCCCCACCACAGCTGGACTGGGGTCTGTGACTGTTGACGGCCAGCCATTTGACTGCCAACCCTAACCCTAACCCTAAGGGGGGGCGTAGCCCAGCGGTAGCGCAGCTGCTCTGATGTGCCAGCGACCCAGGCTCGATTCCAAGTGCAGTCACATTAATTTGGGGCTGAATTGGAATCTCGGCTTGGCTCTGCTCGTGCAATTAACGGCCTTGAGAGCCAACCCCCCAAGGCGCAGTGAAGTGTACATGCCTAACGATAAAATAAAGTTAGGGCCGCTGTACACTCCTGTGTGAGTGTGTGCCTGCGTATGTATCCGCGCGCTTGTATGCCTGCTCAGGGGAGTCGGCGGAATGGGCAGCAATGCCTCTCGCCGGTTGTGTGCCAATGTCGCTTAAAGTGCACCAGAGTGCACACAACCCCCCTGCCTCTAATAAAAAACCCTAACCCTAATCTTAGCCTAATCCTAGCCTTAGCCCCTGTGTGAGTTATCACAGAGGACTCACAGCACAGAGGACTCAAGGAACCTCACAGCACAGAGGACTCAAGGAACCTCACAGCACAGAGGACTCAAGGAACCTCACAGCACAGAGGACTCAAGGAACCTCACAGCACAGAGGACTCAAGGAACCTCACAGCACAGAGGACTCAAATGAGAAAACTCACTTCCGTCTATAGTTGAGCACAGTCTGCGGGTAAAACGACATGGACCAGAGCACCACGTACAGAATGCCGACCACAAAGTTGAAGTCGTCAATGACGTCACTCTTAGCCACGGTGACCCGGACAAAGACGCTGTGGTTGTTGAAGAAGTCCGGGTTGGTGGAGTTCACTCCAATGCTGAGGCGGCCAGCATCCCAGCCGGTGAGGTTGAGCTCAGCCGCGGTGGCATTGGGGGGCAGGTAAACAGCCGGCAGAGGCAGCACAACCTGGCGCTCCTGATAGGGCAGCACCGGTGACTGAGAGTCGGCCTGGTAGGTGAAGTACAGGTAGTCACCGGCTGAGAATGACTGATTGAGACTGATGGACAGGTGAGCTGACCTGCCAACAGTCAGGCTGACGGAAGAGTCCAGGAACTGGGCGCCGATGCGGGTGACATTGTCTGACTGGGCTGCAGTCTGTGCGGCAAGCAGGCTGAGCACGAGCAACGGCAGCAGCATCTGCAAGATAGAAAATGCTGCACTACTGATAAGTAGAATAATAGGGCCTTTTTTCAACCTATTTTGGCAGTCCAAAATTGTAAAATAAAGCGATTCTCGTGTCGTATTGTTAATCTGCTGGCTAAACTATTTAATTAGCAATGAAGACAAAAAAGCAATCACAGCTGTTTCAGTCTCCAATACGCCAATCCGGACAGCTTCAAAAAGCAAGAAAGATTTCCTCTGAATTTATATTTGTCTGTCATCTGTAAGAAAACAATTATAACAGGGGGGAAGGGGGGCACAAAAACGAGGCTTGGACACGAGAGGACAACACAATCGACAGATAGAATCAGGCTGAGAAGACGGTATAACCAGCACAAACAGAAGCATAGTGTGACACTGCTGTCAGCCTGACAACTACAGTACTGGGTGATTAATAAAATTATTCACGTTTACAACACCCGCTGCTATATACTACTGACCAAAAATGTGCACGCATAAGTAGTGAATATCGAGCATATAAACTTGTTAACGATATTAATAAATAATATAGTGATAGTACTTTAGAATTGCGCCAGAGCCGAAGCCCATGAAGTCGGCATTTCCGCATTGAGTAAGCGATTCCCAGAAACCAATGAAAACGGGCAAGGCGGATGATCATTCATGCTTAGAACCGAGCAGGGCGTTACTTCAATGAATTCGTGTCAGATGGCCCTCAATATAATGGAGCCAAATCTGACACCAACTTTTGGTCCTCTGACACCCACTAGGTAGTTATCTGACACTAACTCAGCAATTGAGACGGATACTAGTGATATTAGCGATCATGCTGACACTGATTTAGGCTGATATTAGTGTCAGATATTAGCAATCATGCTGACACTGATTTAGGCTGATATTAGTGTCAGATATTAGCAATCATGCTGACACTGATTTAGGCCGATATTAGTGTCAGATATTAGCGATCATGCTGACACTGATTAAGGCTGATATTAGTGTCAGATACTAGCGATCATGCTGACACTGATTAAGGCTGATATTAGTGTCAGATACTAGCGATCATGCTGACACTGATTAAGGCTGATATTAGTGTCAGATACTAGCGATCATGCTGACACTGATTAAGGCTGATATTAGTGTCAGATACTAGCGATCATGCTGACACTGATTAAGGCCGATATTAGTGTCAGATATTAGCGATCATGCTGACACTGATTAGGCTGATATTAGTGTCAGATATTAGCGATCATGCTGACACTGATTAGGCTGATATTAGTGTCAGATATTAGCGATCATGCTGACACTGATTAAGGCTGATATTAGTGTCAGATATTAGCGATCATGCTGACACTGATTAAGGCTGATATTAGTGTCAGATATTAGCGATCATGCTGACACTGATTAAGGCCGATATTAGTGTCAGATATTAGCGATCATGCTGACACTGATTAGGCTGATATCAGTGTCAGATATTAGCGATCATGCTGACACTGATTAAGGCTGATATTAGTGTCAGATACTAGCGATCATGCTGACACTGATTAAGGCTGATATTAGTGTCAGATATTAGCGATCATGCTGACACTGATTAAGGCTGATATTAGTGTCAGATACTAGCGATCATGCTGACACTGATTAAGGCTGATATTAGTGTCAGATATTAGCGATCATGCTGACACTGATTAGGCTGATATTAGTGTCAGATATTAGCGATCATGCTGACACTGATTAGGCTGATATTAGTGTCAGATATTAGCGATCATGCTGACACTGATTAAGGCTGATATTAGTGTCAGATATTAGCGATCATGCTGACACTGATTAGGCTGATATTAGTGTCAGATATTAGCGATCATGCTGACACTGATTAGGCTGATATTAGTGTCAGATATTAGCGATCATGCTGACACTGATTAAGGCTGATATTAGTGTCAGATATTAGCGATCATGCTGACACTGATTAGGCTGATATTAGTGTCAGATATTAGCGATTAGGCCAGAGGGGGAATGCAGCTGAGAGGGGGTTCCACACAGCTGACTGGAAGAAAGAGCAGGGTCGAGAGCTTTAGGATGAGGGGGTCAAGTTCGAAAATCAGAATCAGTAAATATGATTTAATAAAGACAATATTCTTCAATCACTAGACTCAAAAAACTGGATATAAACAGACAAATGGAATAAAACTTTCGCAGTTTCAAAGCGACTTTACGAGCGCACATTGAGTCTGGGAATCAAATATTTTATCATCGATTAAATTGGAATTAAAGCTGGTCCCCACTGAAAGCAATAATTAACTAGTATTCTCACTATAGCATTTAGTGCTGCTACCAAAAAGACCAATTAGTACTGCAACTATAGCAACTATTAAATCAGCTAGTGATACTACCACAGGAACCAGCCAGTGATGTTACGATAGTAACTAAGAATGCTACCGTAGCATCTAAGCAGTGATACTACCATAGCAATCAAGGATGTTACCATCGACCATTAAATGCTACCATAGCAACCAATTTTGCTACCATAGCAACCAATAATGCTACCATAGCAACCCATTTTGCTACCATAGCAACCAATAATGCTACCATAGCAACCAATTTTGCTACCATAGCAACCCATTTTGCTACCATAGCAACCAATAATGCTACCATAGCAACCAATTTTGCTACCATAGCAACCAATAATGCTAACAGAGCAACTAATTTTGCTACCATAGCAACCAAAAATGCTACTAATAACACAGAGAGCAGTAACTAAAAACCAACCAGCTTGACAGAGAAGCAAGTGCGCACAAACAGAATAAAAACCAATCAGTCAGACATGGAGACAAAATCTAAACAAATTGTCAATGCGGAGTCAGCTGCGCCTCCTCCCGATTTCACTAAATCACAGTTGCTGCACAACTCCAGCAGAGAACTTTTGCTGCTGCTGCAGAGGCGATTGCTGCTCAGGCTCCTGCTGCTCTGCAGCTGGCGGCACCAGCTTCGGCACTGCTGCCGGCTGCTGCTGCTGACCCGCAGCTTCGGGGGAGTCAGCTGGCGCAGGCGGAGCTACGGTCGCAGAAGGCGGCGATTTAGTCGGCTGATTCTCGACAACTTCGGCCACAGCCTCCTTGGGCTGGGGGAACAACTCCTCCATCAGGCTGGGCAGGAAGGCGCCGATGCGGTGCCACGTGAGGTCCCACAGGCGGGACTGGCGCAGGATGCAGGCATTGTCCATCACCAGCAGCATGTTCTTCAGCGACTCCGGGATGGCCTCGATCTGATTGGCCGGGGCGAAAGAAGAGTGTCAACCAATCAGAATGCAGCTAGATATGATAACAATGACACATCAGTCCCAACCAATCAGAATGCAGCTAGATATGATAACAATGACACATCAGTCCCAACCAATCAGAATGCAGCTAGATATGATAACAATGACACATCAGTCCCAACCAATCAGAATGCAGCTAGATATGATAACAATGACACATCAGTCCCAACCAATCAGAATGCAGCTAGATATGATAACAATGACACATCAATCCCAACCAATCAGAATGCAGCTAGATATGGTAATAATGACACATCAGTCCCAACCAATCAGAATGTAGCTAGATATGATAACAATGACACATCAGTCCCAACCAATCAGAATGCAGCTAGATATGGTAATAATGGCAATTTAGAGCGAGCACAGCAGAGACCACGGCAGACTCACCAGCAGCTCAGACTTGTCAGCCCGAATGTACTTCTCCATGAAGTCCAATATGGTGAGCCACAGGGCAGTGAAGGTGGGCAGGTTGAGCAGCGGGCTCAGGTGCATGAGGAAAACTTTGCATAGCAGAGTAGAGGCTCGAACCCGGGTCTCCTCAGTCCCTGCTGGATCCGAGGGGTTCACTGGCGCCTCCAGCAGGGTGGACAGCAGCGGGAACAGCACTTTGTTGAAGCACATCTCCCACTGGCCGGGCGTCAGGCTGCGAAGATCGTGGAACAGCAGGGAGCGCTGCAGGTAGGTCAGCGCCTGCATGCGCACCGGCTTGCGGTTGTCGCAGCAGAGCCGCGCCATGCCCTGCAGCAGCGGGCACCAGCAGGTGTCCCACAGGTAGGCGCACGACACGCTGCAGTCCGACGATTTCTCCTGCGGCGACCAGCTTTTGAATATGGTTGCCACCCGGATGTGCAGAGTGTGCATCAGGTCGAGCAGCTGAGGGGGTTCAGTGGGGATTTGGGAGAGTTATGGGATTTGCGATTGACGAAAACTGATATTGAAAATTGGCATTCTGAGACTCTCAATGCAATGGGATTTGGGAAAGCAGCCGTGGCCCAGCAGCTGAGGATCTGGGAGGCTGGTCCAGCAGCTGACACTGGGAGGCTGGAACAGCAACTGACACTCTGGGAGGCTGGCCCAGCAACTGACACTCTGGGAGGCTGGCACAGCAACTGACACTCTGGGAGGCTGGCACAGCAACTGACACTCTAGAAGGCTGGCCCGGCAACTGACACTCTGGGAGGCTGGCCCAGCAACTGACACTCTGGGAGGCTGGAACAGCAACTGACACTCTGGGAGGCTGGCACAGCAACTGACACTCTAGAAGGCTGGCCCGGCAACTGACACTCTGGGAGGCTGGCACAGCAACTGACACTCTGGGAGGCTGGCACAGCAACTGACACTCTAGAAGGCTGGCCCGGCAACTGACACTCTGGGAGGCTGGCACAGCAACTGACACTCTGGGAGGCTGGCACAGCAACTGACACTCTGGGAGGCTGGCACAGCAACTGACACTCTAGAAGGCTGGCCCGGCAACTGACACTCTGGGAGGCTGGCCCAGCAACTGACACTCTGGGAGGCTGGAACAGCAACTGACACTCTGGGAGGCTGGCACAGCAACTGACACTCTGGGAGGCTGGCACAGCAACTGACACTCTAGAAGGCTGGCCCGGCAACTGACACTCTGGGAGGCTGGCCCAGCAACTGACACTCTGGGAGGCTGGCACAGCAACTGACACTCTGGGAGGCTGGCACAGCAACTGACACTCTGGTAGGCTAGACCAGCAACTGAGGATCTGGGAGGGTGGCGGTGGCCCTGCAACTGAGGATACACTAACAGGCTGATGAAGTGTTCTACATCGATGTAGAGGGTACCGACAGGGTAGCATTAGGGTCTGGTAGTGTCAAGTTCTACTGCACACCCAGGGGACCAACTAATTGAGTTTGAAAATACTTCGATAGCAATTATAAAAACATTAGTACCGTCAAGAAAACTATTAGTTTTCATTATTTTGTTAGCGCGTGAATATCGAACGGCGCATCAAAAAGCTGCTGACTCACTAGGCGCTAAAGAATATTGAAGGGGAAAAGGGTAGCGTGAAGGGGAGAGGGTAGTGTGAAGGGAGAGTGGGTAGTGTAAAGGGAGAGAGGGTAGTGTGAAGGGAGACAGGGTAGTGTGAAGGGAGAGGGTAGTGTGAATGGAGAGAGGGTAGCGTGAATGGGGGAGATGATACCGTGAAGGGGGAGGGTAGCGTGAAAGGGGGAGATAGTAGTGTGAAGGGAGGAGAAGGTAGTGTGAAGGGGGGAGAGGGTAGTGTGGAGGGAGAGCGTAGTGTGAATGGAGAGAGGGTAGTGTGAAGGGAGAGAGGGTAGCGTGAATGGGAGAGATGATACCGTGAAGGGGGAGGGTAGCGTGAAAGGGGGAGATAGTAGTGTGAAGGGAGGAGAAGGTAGTGTGAAGGGGGGAGAGGGTAGTGTGGAGGGAGAGGGTAGTGTGAAGGGGAGAGGGTAGCGTGAAGGGGAGAGGGTAGTGTGAAGGGGAGAGGGTAGTGTGAAGGGAGAGGGTAGCGTGAAGGGGAGAGGGTAGTGTGAAGGGGAAGGGTAGCGTGAAGGGGAGAGGTTAATGTGAAGGGGAAGATGATAGCGTGAAGGGTATAGGGTAGTGTGAAGGCGGAGAGGGAAGCCTGAAGGGGGTAGAGAGTAGTGTAAATGGGGAGAGTAGCGTGAAGGCGGGAGGGTAGCGTAAAGTAGGAGGGTAGAGTGATGGGTATGGAGATTCGCTGCAGCCAGTTACAGCTAGAAATTTCACTACCGATATGTATCGGATAATAAATTTTCACAATTTACACAATCTGCAGGTGTAACAGAGCAGCCAGGGCCAATCGGGTGACTTCCAGTTGTCCCAGCGTTGCCTCCAATCGTTCATTTTCGATCAATGATTAAAAAATCCAAAACCAAACAAGTCTTAAAAGACCCGCCAACCGCCAAGAAAGCTGACGATGGAATAAACAGACATAGCTTGAACGCTAAAAGCTGAGCGTGCAGTCTCTACTACAGTGAACAATACATACCTCCAATGCTAAGTTCTTAAGCTTATCCTGAAATTAAAATTGTATGTACAAAATTTATAGGACAAACGCTTGTAACGGAAAGAAATCACGATTTTTTAGGTGACAAAAAGTGCAAGGAATGAAGTGCAAAAGTTACTAAAAGGTAAAAATTTGTGCGGCACTGCTACGACTTGTATTTATATTTATTGTAAATAATAGGTCTATAACAAAAGGTTACTTTAAATAAAAAACTGAAAATGGTGTGAAAATGAAAACACTTGATTTTAATATGCATGCGGGGGGATTCTCCGATGAGGTCTCATAGAAGTGATAGAACAGATCACGTGACTGGCGATGCTCACCTGCACGGACACGCTGTGGTAAGTGTCCTCAGCGCTGTGCCCGCCTTCGCCGCCTTCGCCCAGGTCCGACAGGTCCGAGGAGTCGTCGACCGCGGCTGCGGCTGCCGCTGCTGCAGCTGCCGCTCTCTGCCGCTGCTTGCCCTGCTGGCGCTGCTGCTGATGCTGGCGCTGCTTCTTCTGCTGCAGGGCCTGGTGATGCTGCAGCTGAGAGGCCGAGTGCGACAGGCCGCCAGGGCCGAGGCCAGCGCCGCCAGCGAGACGATCGCGCTCCGCTGCTGCAGCGGCTGCCGCGGCTGCCATGCGCCGCTCCTGGCAGCATTTTGACGGAGAGGACAATGGGTGAGCGGCGGCTCCAGGGGCGGATTTGGGAGGGTTTTCTGGAAGGGCAAATCTCGACGGGCAATTCGCTCACGGGCAATTCTCGTGCTCAATTTGGGAGCGGAGGAGGAGTCGGGAGGATAAGAGGATTCTTGGGGGCGGACGAGAGGATTCTTGGGGGCGGATAAGAGGATTCTTGGGGGCGGATGAGAGGATTCTTGGGGGCGGATGAGAGGATTCTTGGGGGCGGATGAGAGAGGAATCGGAAGGATGAGGGAGGATTCTTTGGGGCGAATGGGGGAGATTTCTTAGGGGCGGATGAGGATGGAATCTTGGAGGGTTGAGAGAGGAGTCGAGGCGAATGGGGGAGGATTATTGGGGGCGGATTCTTGAGGCGGATGGTGATGATCTTGGGGGCGACTGGGGTTAATCTTGGGGACAGATGGGACATCTGATGGCTTTAAGGAATCCTGCAGAATAGGACCTACGAATACTATATATATATTTTACTGTAAGGATTTTCAACATTTATTACGACCAGCCTTATCTGCACCTGCATTCGCTGATGAAGCTGCGAGCGGAAGCTGCGGCGCCGGCTCCGGCCGCCGTGCAGCGAGGCCTCGATGAAGACGCGCAGTGCGTGGATGCAGGACTCGAAGTTGGCCGGGGTGACGTGGGCCGAGTCCCGGATGACAAAGCTAAGAGTCTCGCAGGCGCGCACCAGAGCTTTAGTGTCGTGATGCCGAAGGTCCTCTTGCAAAGCGATGCTGTACTGGTTCACCGGAGGGCAGTTCTGCATCACCTGCATGGCGGAGTTGGCGAAAAACTCATCGTTTATAGACTGGTTTGAATCGATACTTTCGATGCATACTGTCTAGGATTCTCGTGGGCGGATGTAGGATTCTTAGGGGCGGATGTAGGATTCTTAGGGGCGGATGTAGGATTCTTAGGGGCGGATGTAGGATTCTTAGGGGCGGGTGTAGAATTCTATGGCCGGATGAAGGATTCTCATGGGCTGATAGAGGATTATCGAGAGCGGATGCAGGATCTCGGGGCAGACACAGGAGCATTCTGACGTGGGTGGATAGGGGAGGATTCTCCTTTCAGGAGGACTCTATTGACTTATTGCAGATTTCCCCACAGCCCAAACCAATCCAAGTCACCAAACCAACCTGGTGAACCAGTGGGCTGCTGTCCGATCGCTGGCCGTCGTACCCGCCCGTGCCAGCAGCCACCGTGGCCGCAGCCGCCGCCGCAGTGGCTCCAGCTGACGAGCCGGCAGACGAGGCGGGGCCGGACACGTCCTGGGCTGAGGCGGACATGTCGCGGTCCACCAGCACCCAGCTGCCCGTGCTCGGGTCCATGCGGACGTCCCGATCGCCGCCGGAGCCGCCGCCGCTGCCGACTCGCTTGTTAGCGTCGTACAGCTCGGAGTCGCTGGTGTAGCCGCGGCCGCTTGGTCGGTCGGCGTTGGTTGAGGCCGGCGATGCTCGGCCGTCGCTGGAGGCCAGGTCTGGCAACAAGCGCGGAGATCGGAGTGGGTCAGCACTCAACCCAGAATGAGTCAGCACCCTAGCCGGAATGAGTCAGCACCCTACTCAGAATGAGTCAGCACTCAACTCAGAATGAGTCAGCATCCTAGCCAGAATGAGTCAGCACCCTACTCAGAATGAGTCAGCAGTCAACCCAGAATGAGTCAGCACCCTAGCCGGAATGAGTTAGCATCCTAGCCAGAATGAGTCAGCACCCTACTCAGAATGAGTCAGCATTCAACTCAGAATGAGTCAGCATCCTAGCCAGAATGAGTCAGCACCCTTCTCAGAATGAGTCAGCACTCAACCCAGAATGAGTCAGCACCCTTCTCAGAATGAGTCAGCACTCAACCCAGAGTGAGTCAGCACTCAATCCAGAATGAGTCAGCATCCTAGCCAGAATGAGTCAGCACCCTACTCAGAATGAGTCAGCACTCAACTCAGAATGAGTCAGCATCCTAGCCAGAATGAGTCAGCACCCTACTCAGAATGAGTCAGCAGTCAACCCAGAATGAGTCAGCACCCTAGCCGGAATGAGTTAGCATCCTAGCCAGAATGAGTCAGCACCCTACTCAGAATGAGTCAGCATCCTAGCCAGAATGAGTCAGCACCCTACTCAGAATGAGTCAGCATCCTAGCCAGAATGAGTCAGCACCCTACTCAGAATGAGTCAGCATCCTAGCCAGAATGAGTCAGCATCCTAGCCAGAATGAGTCAGCACCCTTCTCAGAATGAGTCAGCACTCAACCCAGAATGAGTCAGCACCCTAGATAGAATCAGTCAGCACTCAACCCAGAGTGAGTCAGCACTCAATCCAGAATGAGTCAACACCCTACTCAGAATGAGCCAGCACCCTACTTAGAATGAGTCAGCACCCTACTCAGAATGATTCAGCAACCCACCCAAATGAGTCAACACACTACTAAAAATTTCAGCCTACCAGCCTCCACGCCAATCTGCTGCTGCTGAGCCGCTGGCCCGAAGCCCTCTGGCAGGCTGGAGGCGACCTCAGCCCGGTAGACGAGAGACGGCAGCGCCCCAGCGCCACAGACCTCCAGCAGAGCGAACAGAATGCGCCAGTCCGCTTCGCTGTGCACCGACTGGGCGTGCGTGTTGATGAGGTCGTGCAGGCCGTACACAACCTGCCGGCAGACCGAGTGCAGGATTGACGGCTTGGCCAGGATCAGCAGGCGCAGGCAGCTGAACACCTGCGGTTGGGGGGGGGGGAGTTCAGGAAGTCAAGCCTAGTTATGTGGCTTTTGCGATGGGAAGGAAATACAGGTGCGAAGTACAGGTAGACACTTAAGAACAGGTGAATGAATAGACAGACCGACAGACCGGCAGAGAGACAGAGAGACAGACAGACAGACAGACAGACAGGCAGGCAGGCAGGCAGGCAGGCAGGCAGGCAGGCAGGCAGGCAGGCAGGCAGGCAGGCAGGCAGGCAGGCAGGCAGACAGACAGACAGGCAGACAGACACTAAGACAGGCAGGCAGGCAGACACTAAGACAGGCAGGCAGGCAGACACTGAGACAGGCAGGCAGGCAGACAGACAGGCAGACAGACAGGCAGACAGACACTAAGACAGGCAGGCGGGCAGACACTAAGACAGGCAGGCAGACAGACAGGCAGGCAGACAGACACTAAGACAGGCAGGCAGGCAGACACTGAGACAGGCAGGCAGGCAGACAGACAGGCAGACAGACAGGCAGACAGACACTAAGACAGGCAGGCAGACAGACAGACGGGCAGACAGACACTAAGATAGGCAGGCAGACAGACACTGAGACAGGCAGGCAGGCAGACAGACAGGCAGACAGACACTAAGACAGGCAGGCAGACAGACACTGAGACAGGCAGGCAGGCAGACAGACAGGCAGACAGACACTAAGACAGGCAGACACTAAGACAGGCAGGCAGACAGACACTAAGACAGGCAGGCAGACAGACACTAAGACAGGCAGGCAGACAGACAGACAGGCAGACAGACACTAAGACAGGCAGGCAGACAGACACTAAGACAGGCAGGCAGACAGACAGACAGGCAGACAGACACTAAGACAGGCAGGCAGACAGACAGACAGGCAGACAGACACTAAGACAGGCAGGCAGGCAGACACTGAGACAGGCAGGCAGGCAGACAGACAGGCAGACAGACACTAAGACAGGCAGGCAGACAGACACTAAGACAGGCAGGCAGACAGACACTAAGACAGGCAGGCAGACAGACAGACAGGCAGGCAGACAGACAGACAGGCAGACAGACACTAAGACAGGCAGGCAGACAGACACTAAGACAGGCAGGCAGACAGACACTAAGACAGGCAGGCAGACAGACACTAAGACAGGCAGGCAGACAGACACTAAGACAGGCAGGCAGACAGACAGACAGGCAGACAGACACTAAGACAGGCAGGCAGACAGACACTGAGACAGGCAGGCAGGCAGACAGACAGGCAGACAGACACTAAGACAGACAGGCAGGCAGACACTGAGACAGGCAGGCAGGCAGACAGGCAGGCAGACAGACACTGAGACAGGCAGGCAGGCAGACAGACAGGCAGACAGACACTAAGACAGGCAGGCAGGCAGACACTGAGACAGGCAGGCAGGCAGACAGGCAGGCAGACAGACACTAAGACAGGCAGACACTAAGACAGGCAGGCAGACAGACACTGAGACAGGCAGGCAGGCAGACAGACACTAAGACAGGCAGGCAGACAGACACTGAGACAGGCAGGCAGGCAGACAGACACTAAGACAGGCAGGCAGACAGACACTGAGACAGGCAGGCAGGCAGACAGACAGGCAGACAGACACTAAGACAGGCAGGCAGGCAGACACTAAGACAGGCAGGCAGACAGACACTGAGACAGGCAGGCGGGCAGACACTAAGACAGGCAGGCAGACAGACAGACAGGCAGACAGACACTAAGACAGGCAGGCAGGCAGACACTGAGACAGGCAGGCAGACAGGCAGGCAGGCAGGCAGACAGGCAGGCAGACAGACACTAAGACAGGCAGGCAGACAGACACTGAGACAGGCAGGCAGGCAGACAGACAGGCAGACAGACACTAAAACAGGCAGACAGGCAGACACTAAGACAGGCAGGCAGACAGACACTGAGACAGGCAGGCAGGCAGACAGACAGGCAGACAGACACTAAGACAGTCAGGCAGACAGACACTAAGACAGGCAGGCAGACAGACACTGAGACAGACAGGCAGGCAGGCAGGCAGACAGACAAGAACACACAGCATGCAGACCTGGGCGGACATGTCCTCCCTGTGCAGCAGCCGGTGCCCCAGCCGGATCAGGCCCACAATGGAGCGCTCCAGCAGGAAGGAGGACTCGGTGCTGCCAATCAATACATTGTAGAAGTAGCTCCGCACGGATGACCAGAGCGGGCCGAGCCGGTCCCGATTCTGCAGCAGCACCTGCATGAGCAGTTCAAAGTAGAACACGCAGGCGTCCTCGTCCAGAACAGCGTAGCTGTGCCCGTCTGACAGCAGGTCCCTGGACTGGTAATTGTCCTGCACGGCAAAGATCAGATCCTTTACTAATTCGCTCAACGAATCCATGCGCAGAAATTTCGTGTCCTGAACCAGCTGCTCCAGCTGGCATTCGCGAATGCATTCGGCGGCGCGCTGACGGGCGGCCAGCTCCTCGGATAGGGCCGCCCTGGAGCTGCTAGTGTCTGAGAACAGCGACATGTACAGGCTGGAGAACACGCCCGTCTCTTGCCTGTTAATAATGCAGTGTGTAGAAGAGAGGGTTTTAAAAATAATGTCAGATTCTATTTTTAGACCAGTGGGGATGATGTCAGATTCTATTTTTAGACCATTGGGGATGATGTCAGATTCTATTTTTAGACCATTGGGGATGATGTCAGATTCTATTTTTAGACCATTTGGGATGATGTCAGATTCTATTTTTAGACCATTGGGGATGATGTCAGATTCTATTTTTAGACCATTGGGGATGATGTCAGATTCTATTTTTAGACGGACAGTCAAGAAAGGATGGGCGTCAAGAGAGACAATAAGGTGACTGCCAAACAAAATTTTTTTGTTCGAGAAGTGATAAACCCAGACTCATTTACGCCAGCTCACCTATTCGTGTTGGTGGTCTCCTCCTTAATGAGGCGAATCTTTCCAGATGGGTGAATGAAGTCCTTGACTTCAACTAGCGAGTCCGGCATCAGCCGAGCCTTGTACAGGTGCAGCATGCAGTCCAGCAGGTTTTTCCAGCCCTCCCTGAGAATATCGCCGTGCCGATGGGTCAGGCCGCAGACAGTCTTGGCGGCCAGCTGGGCTTTGATGTTGCCGCCAAATTGCACCGCTATGTTGTCGGGGCTCTAAAATAGATTTTTGCACCGCCATGAGCTCGAACTGCACTCAAACATTGCCGATAAAATCTGTGTAAATTTTACCTCAACCGAGCTCAGCAGCCCGGTGAACTTGCACAGCGAAATGATTATGTTATCAAAGACATCGGTGAGGCCGTAGTGAGCGGAGATCATGGCGCACTTTCTGAAACCGGATATCGCCTTGGGCACCACTATGGCCTCGTCGGCTGTCTTATCGAACACGTGCGACAGCGCGGCCACGGTGGGCCCCCAGATTAGGTTGAACAGGTCCAGGTCCAACTGCCCCACTGGTGCGCGAATGAAGCTGGCCTGCTCGGTTGAGCCGCGGCGCAGGATGAGCTAGGGGGGGGGGGGGGTTGGGAGCGACAGTAAGATAGCAAAACTCAATCTTGAGCACTGGGAGAGTGGGTGTCCAATCATGAGCACTGGGTGAGTGGGTGTCCAATCTTAAGCACTGGGTGAGTGGGTGTCCAATCTTGAGCACTGGGAGAGTGGGTGTCCAATCTTGAGCACTGAGTGAGAGTGGTGTCCAATCTTGAGCACTGAGTGAGAGTGGTGTCCAATCTTGAGCACTGAGTGAGAGTGGTGTCCAATCTTGAGCACTGGGTGAGTGGGTGTCCAATCTTGAGCACTGGGGGAGTGGGTGTCCAATCTTGAGCACTGGGGGAGTGGGTGTCCAATCTTGAGCACTTGGGGAGTGGGTGTCCAATCTTGAGCACTGAGTGAGAGTGGTGTCCAATCTTGAGCACTGGGTGAGTGGGTGTCCAATCTTGAGCACTGGGGGAGTGGGTGTCCAATCTTGAGCACTGGGGGAGTGGGTGTCCAATCTTGAGCACTGGGGGAGTGGGTGTCCAATCTTGAGCACTGAGTGAGAGTGGTGTCCAATCTTGAGCACTGGGTGAGTGGGTGTCCAATCTTGAGCACTGGGGGAGTGGGTGTCCAATCTTGAGCACTGAGTGAGAGTGGTGTCCAATCTTGAGCACTGGGTGAGTGGGTGTCCAATCTTGAGCACTGGGGGAGTGGGTGTCCAATCTTGAGCACTGGTATCCTTGAAAACTAACAAGCTAACCCAAGACCAGTTACCTTCCACATGTAGTTCTCCTTAACCAAGCCCGTCTGTTCGCTGGGCATGACGATCTCGTCATTCTTAATAGTCATGTAGATGGCCTCGAGCATGTCCTGATCGAAGTCCTTGCCGCCATTGACGCCCTTCAAATTGCGCTTGAAATTATCGAGCGTCATTGGCAGATTCTGCTTGCGCGCATTGGCATTGTGCTGGTCAGTGTTGAGCATGATCACCGAGTATGCCAGCACGTAGGCGGCGTCTTCGTTGGCAAAGGGGTGGCCGTTGGCGCTGTGCCAGTGGTCGGCAAAGTGCTCGAGCACATGCTGGATGAGCGGCGCCTCACCGGGCAGGCGGAACGTCTCCAGGTAATCGCGAAGCGCCTCGTCAACTCGTCGGCCGGCGAAGTTGAAGCTGCGGCAGAAGGCGCGCAGAATTGGCGCCAGCTTCTTCTTGCTGATGAACTCGCCGAGTACCTGCAGGTGGTGAAGGGAGAGAATTGCGCAATGCCTTTGGTTCCGGTATGTGTTACTGCACTGGGGTGACGGTTCTCATGCGGCTGGGGACGCGCTTAGTCTGAGGATCTGGGGTGGGGCGATCAGCTACTGAGGATCTGGGAGGCTGGCCCAGCAACTGACACTCTGGGAGGCTGGCCCAGTAACTGAGGATCTGGGAGGCTGGCCCAGCAACTGAGGATCTGGGAGGCTGGCCCAGCAACTGAGGATCTGAGAGGCTGGCCCAGCAACTGACACTCTGGGAGGCTGGCCCAGTAACTGAGGATCTGGGAGGCCGGCCCAGTAACTGAGGATCTGAGAGGCTGGCCCAGTAACTGAGGATCTGGGAGGCTGGCCCAGTAACTGAGGATCTGGGAGGCTGGCCCAGTAACTGAGGATCTGGGAGGCTGGCCCAGTAACTGAGGATCTGAGAGGCTGGCCCAGTAACTGAGGATATGGGAGGCTGGCCCAGTAACTGAGGATATGGGAGGCTGGCCCAGTAACTGAGAATATGGGAGGGAGTGGAGCACGCAGTGAAAGCTTTGGGAGATGCTGGTAGCTATTGAGGGACTGGTGAGGTGATGGCACATAATGATAATGAGTGATAATGACTCCTAATGAGGAACTGATTGGGCACAAAGTCAATCGCCAACCTTCTTATCCAGGCTCGGATTCTCCCGCAGGAAGGCGGCCACGCTCTCCGGACAGTTGGGGTACAGCAGCTTGTGTTCGCCAAGAAACGCCAGCCCCTTAGCCGGATTTCTGTTGAACAATTCGGCGCCTTGTTGCAGCAGCTTCTTGCGCTCGCGCCGGCGCGCCAGCTCCTTGACGTCGCAGGAGTCCGCCGAGGCCACCGATGTTGGTGACATCATCGCCGATGACATCGCCGATATCGTGGAGGCTGGGGCGGCCGCAACGGCCTGAGCTGACGCAGCCTGGTAGCCAGTAGTCAGGGAAGCTTGTGTTAATGACAGCTGCTGGCTTTGCTGCTGTTGCTGCTGAGGCTGCTTCTGCGATGCGGCGGCTTTGGTGGCAGACACTGCGGCAGCGGCGTTGCAGTGGGCTTCGATGCAGTCAATGACGGTTAGCAGAGCGTCCAGCGACAACAAGTGCGTGCTGAATATGCCGCCGCCGGTGCTGAAGGCGTTCTTGGACAACAGCTCGGTGATGTCCTTGAACAGGCTGGAGCAGTACAGGTCGCAGTCGTAGTTCAGGTACACCTCGGCAACGAAGCCTGGCACCCGCCAGAGCTGTACCAGCGATTCCAGAGCCAGCTCGCGGTGGTCAAACGACACCCGGCTGCCCTCCGAGGTGACGATCTCCATCAGGCGGGTCAGGTACCGCTCCAGCTGGAACTTCAGGTGCCAGCGAAGCGAGCTGAAGATCAGGTAGCCGAGCCGGAGGGAGGCGGCGAACACGGAGGTGCCGCTGAAGTGAAGCAGCTGCGGGCAGGCGAATTCGGCAGCCTTTGTACTCCACGTGGATTTTGCCGGTAGGTGGCCGGTCTTCAGGCTTGAACCCACAAGCCCGCAGACTTGTCACACTAAGCATAGTACGTCGTAAATCAAGCAGTTAGCCCAGCCCCGCAACTCACAGACACCAGATTCTTGCACAGATCGCTCCGCACCAGCTCCAGCAGGCAGTCGCATTTCTCTAAGCTATCGGCGGCAACTTCAAAGGCTTGGGCCAACAGATTCAAACAGGTCTCCATTTTCGCGTCCGTATTGCTCCGATCGTGCGGGTTCATGTTGGCGATTAGCTGCTTGAAGATCTCGCGCACGCTCAGCAGCCCGTACGGCCCCAGCTGCCGCTTGGTGTTCGCCACGCCTAAAGTCGAGGAGGCGGCGGGGCCAGCAGCACCTGCGGCGGCGTTGGAGACGTCCTCCGACTGCGGAGCGGCCGTTTCCGCGTCTGACGACTCTGTTATGCGAAGGATTTTCAGGATTCGTGATCGGCTTTGTGGGATTCGTGATCGGCATTGTGGGATTCGTGATCGGCATTGTGGGATTCGGGATAGGAATTGTGTATTCGGGATCAGCATTGTGGGATTCGTGATCGGCATTGTGGGATTCGTGATCGGCATTGTGGGATTCGGGATAGGAATTGTGTATTCGGGATCAGCATTGTGGGATTCGTGATCGGCATTGTGGGATTTGTGATCGGCATTGTGGGATTCGGGATAGGAATTGTGGGATTCGTGATCGGCATTGTGGGATTCGGGATTGATACTATGGGATTCGGGATCTGCATTATGGGACTCGGGATCTGCATTGTGGAATTCGGGATCTGCATTGTGGAATTCGGGATCTGCATTGTGAGATTCGGGATTTGCATTGTTGGACTCGTGATCTGCATTGTGGGATTATGGATCTGCATTGTGGGATTCGGGATCAGCATTGTAGGATTCGGGATCGGTATTGTGGGATCGTGAATCAGCATTCAGCCATTCCATTCCAGATTCTGTGGTATTCCGATTAGACACGCAGGTAATGATAAAAAACGGGTTAAAATATCATTAAAATGTTAAACTTCAAATTAAAAAGCGATACCAATTACCTGCGGTAAATCTGATCCCTTTAGGATTAACATAATCCTTAGCCGGTTGATCGCCTGGCTGCTCGGATTTCTCTGCTAAGAGAGGCTGCAATACCCCAGATTCCTCCGCTTCCGCTTCCGCCTCCGTCTCGGCCTCGGTCTCAACAATGGTAGCAGCGGGTTGCTCGGCAACATCCACGCTTGGAGAAGCCTCCGGAGCCGCCACAATCGACTCCTCCGCCGCATCCACCTGATCCTGCCCGGCCGGCTCCGTCAGCGACACCGTGCGGTCACGCGAAGACGCCGCCAGAGTGGCAGAAAATTCGGCGGCCTCTTCAGCTGCCTCGCTCTGGTCAGCTGCGGACAGCTCTGCCGTAGCTTTTGGCGCGGGATCCTCGATCTCAATGCAGCACGAGTCTTGCTGGCGATCCTGCGCCACGACAGCATGAGACACAAGCCGGCTTTAAACATCTGGGAGGCTGGCCCGACAACTGACACTTTGGGAGGCTGGCACAGCAACTGAGGATCTGGGAGGCTGGCCCAGCAACTGAGGATCTGGGAGGCTGGCCCGAGAACTGACACTTTGGGAGGTTGGCCCAGCAACTGACACTCTGGGAGGCTGGCCCAGCAGCTGAGGATCTGGGAGGCTGGCCCAGCAGCTGAGGATCTGGGAGGCTGGCCCGACAACTGACACTCTGGGAGGCTGGCCCAGCAACTGAGGATCTGGAAGGCTGGCCCAACAACTAACACTCTGGGAGGCTGACCCAGCAACGACACTCTGGGAGGCTGGACACTCTGGCAGGCTGGCCCAGCAACTGACACTCTGGGAGGCTGGCCCGACAACTGACACTTTGGGAGGCTGGCCCGACAACTGACACTTTGGGAGGCTGGCCCAGCAACTGACACTCTGGGAGGCTGGCCCAGCAACTGAGGATCTGGGAGGCTGGACCAGCAACGACACTCTAGGAGGCTGGCCCAGCAACTGAGGATCTGGGAGGCTGGCCCAGCAACTGAGGATCTGGAAGGCTGGCCCAGCAACTAACACTCTGGGAGGCTGGCCCATCAACTGACACTCTGGGAGGCTGGCCCAGCAACTGAGGATCTGGGAGGCTGGACCAGCAACGACACTCTAGGAGGCTGGCCCAGCAACTGAGGATCTGGGAGGCTGGCCCAGCAACTGAGGATCTGGAAGACTGGCCCAGCAACTAACACTCTGGGAGGCTGGCCCATCAACTGACACTCTGGGAGGCTGGACCAGCAACTGAAGATCTGGAAGGCTGGCCCAGCAACTAACACTCTGGGAGGCTGGCCCATCAACTGACACTCTGGGAGGCTGGACCAGCAACGACACTCTAGGAAGCTGACCCGGCAACTGAGGATCTGGGAGGCTGGCAAAGCAACTGAGGATCTGGGAGGCTGGCCCAGCAACTGACGCTCTGGGAGGCTGGCCCAGCAACTGAGGATCTGGAAGGCTGGCCCGGCAACTGACACTCTGGGAGGCTGGCCCAGCAACTGAGGATCTGAAAGGCTGGCCCAGCAACTGAGGATCTGGAAGGCTGGCCCAGCAACTGAGGATCTGGAAGGCTGGCCCAGCAACTGAGGATCTGGGAGGCTGGCCCAGCAACTGACACTCTTGGAGGCTGACCCGGCAACTGAGGATCTGGGAGGCTGGCAAAGCAACTGAGGATATGGAAAGCTGGCAAAGCAACTGAGGATATGGAAAGCTGGCAAGCTACCAAGATACGAGTAAACTGTGGCCTAATATGACAAAACAAACAACCTGAAAGTCCTTGTGCAACTCGGAGAAAGTCTTGGCAATGAATGGGGTGGATCCCGTATCAAATTCGCTGCCACCGCCGCCGCTGACGCCGCCACCGCTGGCACCGTCTGGAACGGACTGGTCCGAAGCGGGCACCTGTTGCTGCTGCTGATGGTGCGTCTCCTGCCGCTTCTTCTCCGAGGCTGTGGGCGCGGCAGTAGCAGCGGAAGCAGACGCGGAACTGTCAGCATTGGTGACGGCTGCTGTGGTCACATTCGATGAAGCAGATTCTGCTGGCTGCTTTTCCTGCTGCTGCTGCTGCTGCCGTCTTGCCGCTTTGAGTTTCTGCTGCGTCAGCAAGTCGTCTTTGAGCTGCGGCAGGCGGGCAAAGAGCAGCTGCACCATGTCCATCAGCTGGTATTCTGCTGTTTTGCGCATCAGTTCCGTAACCTCGCGTTCGAAGCACAGGTGCAAACAGGATTTGAAAATTTCGTACACGGTAGCGTTAGACAGGTGGGCGCCCACCGGGATCACGAGCAGGGTGCGCAACACCTGGAAATGATAATTGATGCGCTTCTGCTGAGACTGTGGACTGCGACAATTACCGAGTAGAGGCTGCAATACCACAGCTAAGAGAGGCTGCAATACCACAGCTAAGAGAGGCTGCAATACCACAGCTAAGAGAGGCTGCAATACCACAGCTAAGAGAGACTGCAATACCACAGCTAAGAGAGGCTGCAATACCACAGCTAAGAGAGGCTGCAATACCACAGCTAAGAGAGGCTGCAATACCACAGCTAAGAGAGACTGCAATACCACAGCTAAGAGAGGCTGCAATACCACAGCTAAGAGAGGCTGCAATACCACAGCTAAGAGAGGCTGCAATACCACAGCTAAGAGAGGCTGCAATACCACAGCTAAGAGAGGCTGCAATACCACAGCTAAGAGAGGCTGCAATACCACAGCTAAGAGAGGCTGCAATACCACAGCTAAGAGAGGCTGCAATACCACAGCTAAGAGAGGCTGCAATACCACAGCTAAGAGAGGCTGCAATACCACAGCTAAGAGAGGCTGCAATACCACAGCTAAGAGAGGCTGCAATACCACAGCTAAGAGAGGCTGTAAAACTGCTACAATAAGAAGCCGCAATACATGCAGCCATTAGAACTAGCATACCTGTAGAATTCTGGCCAGAACGGCCTCATTGCTGCCGGGATCCGTCCCGTGAAAATTGGCATGCGTGACGGCAACGCCAATCATCTCAATCACGCCAGTTAAACTCGGCGTGGACTCGTTGATGAGCTCGTAGCTCAGGAATTTATTGATGGACGTGACCGCCAGGCCCGTGACGCGGCCCATGGTGGCCTTGGCCGTGATGACCTCCAGGAATGGGGACAGGAATGTCTCGGCGTCCAAGTCGGACAGGTTTTCAACAGCATTGAGGGCGTCCTTGAGCGCAGCGAAGTCTTCGAATAGATTCTCCATGTGCACCTGGTCATCGTGCTGGATTGGGGCGGATTATTTGTGACAGCCGGGTGAATTTCGGAACTCATAAGTGACACAGGTGATTTTTAATCTATGTATGAGAAAGAACTACCCAATGGCAGTTCACTGTAAAAAGCCACCCCAATGGTAGTTCTCTGTGAGAAGCTACCCAGTTCTCTGCGAGAAGCTACCGCAATGGTAGTCCACTGTGAGAAGCTACCCAGTTCTCTGTGAGAAGCTACCCCAATGGTATTTCTCTGAGACACTACCCCAATGGTAGTTCACTGTGAGAAGCTACCCCAATGGTAGTTCACTATGAGAAGCTACCCAATTCTCTGAGAAGCTACCCCAATGGTAGTTCACTGTGAGAAGCTACCCAATTCTCTGTGAGAAGCTACCCCAATGGTAGTTCACTGTGAGAAGCTACCCAATTCTCTGTGAGAAGCTACCCCAATGGTAGTTCACTGTGAGAAGCTACCCAATTCTCTGTGAGAAGCTACTCCAATGGTATTTCTCTGAGACACTACTACAATGGTAGTTCACTATGAGGGGTGGGTTTCACAAACGCGAAATTTCATAACCGCTAAAAGCACTTGCTTTCATAAACGCGAAACTTCACAACCGCGAAACTTCACAACCGCGAAACTTCACAACCGCTAAATCACCTACTTTCATAAGAGCTAAATTTCATAAACGCGAACTTCACAACCGCTAAATTTTTTGTTGTCACTTTCACAAACGCGAAACTTCACAACCGCGAAACTTCACAAACGCGAAACTTCACAACCGCTAAAAATTTTGCACATACTTTCATATACTGCAGTCTTTTTAGCGGTTGTGAAGTTTCGCGGTTATGAAGTTTCGCGGTTGTGAAGTTTCGCGTTTGTGAAGTTTCGCGTTTATGAAAGTGACTGCAAAAAAATTAGCGGTTGTGAAGTTTCGCGGTTATGAAGTTTCGCGGTTGTGAAAGTAGGTGATTTAGCGGTTGTGAAATTCCGCGTTTGTGAAAGCAACCCGCACAGTTACCCCAATGGTAGTTCACTGTGAGAAGCTACCCAATTCTCTGTGAGAAGCTACCCCAATGGTAGTTCACTGTGAGAAGCTACCCCAATGGTAGTTCACTGTGAGAAGCTACCCAATTCTCTGTGAGAAGCTACGCCAATGGTAGTTCACTGTGATAAGCTATCCCAATGGTAGTTCACTGTGAGAAGCTACCCAATTCTCTGTGAGAAGCTACCCCAATAGTAGTTCTCTGTGAGAAGCTACCCCAATGATATCTCTCTGTGAGAAATTACCCCAATGGTAGTTCTCTGTGAGAAGCTACCCCAATGGTAGTTCTCTGTGAGAAGCTACCCCAATGGTATTTCTCTGTGAGAAACTACCCCAATGGTAGTTCTCTGTGAGAAGCCTCACAAATGGTAGTTCTCTGTGGGAAGCCACACAAATGGTAGTTCTCTGTGAGAAGCTACCCCAATGGTATTTCTCTGTGAGAAGCTACCCCAATGGTAGTTCTCTGTGAGAAGCCACACAAATGGTAGTTCTCTGTGAGAAGCTACCCAGTTCTCTGTGAGAAGCTACCCAGTTCTCTGTGAGAAGCTACCCCAATGGCAGTTCTCTGTGGGAAGCCACACAAATGGTAGTTCTCTGTGAGAAGTTACCCCAATAGTATTTCTCTGTGAGAAACTTACCCCAATAGTATTTCTCTGTGAGAAGCTACCCCAATGGTAGTTCTCTGTGAGAAACTACCCCAATGGTAGTTCTCTGTGAGAAGCTACCCCAATGGTAGTTCTCTGTGAGAAGTTACCCAAATGGTAGTTCTCTGTGAGAAGCTACCCCAATGGTAGTTCTCTGTGAGAAGCCACCCAAAAGGTAGTTCACTGTGAGAAGCTACCCAGTTCTCTGTGAGAAGTTACCCCAATGGTAGTTCTCTGTGAGAAGCCACCCCAATGGTAGTTCTCTGTGAGAAGCCACCCAAAAGGTAGTTCACTGTGAGAAGCTACCCAGTTCTCTGTGAGAAGCCACCCCAATGGTAGTTCTCTGTGAGAAGCCACCCAAAAGGTAGTTCACTGTGAGAAGCTACCCAGTTCTCTGTGAGAAGCTATATTGGTTGTTGTGAGCAGATATTTGCATTGCAAAGTTACTAAAGCTAATCAAGCATTCATGGCAGATAGAAGGCAGGCAGAGACTCACAGTGTGCTTGCTGTGCCGCAGATCTCGCCTAAGGTGGCTGACCAGATAGGCGATCTCGCCCTGCACAATGCTAATCCCATTGATGGGAGCCATTTCAGCCTGTTTGGGACATGAAACTTTACATGAATAAAAGTTTTAGACATCTTTAAATGTTCTGATCATTGGTTCTGATTAAATAGGCAATGATATTTATGGCAATAACTCTTAGTTCCAAAATGATAAATTTTCTACTGTCACTGTTTGCATAAAAGTAGAAGACCTTTTCTAAAGAAACACAATATTTTAATTCTGTCTTTTGTGTCCATTAAAATAAATGCTATATTAGTATATTATTACCAATAGCGAATGAACTAGTAGTAGCTAGTCAATCAAGCTTTATAAATACTGTGTGTATCACTGTATCAACCAATCAAGGGCATGTTTAGGGACTCAAATTTTAACTATCACTGTCCACATCATGCCTATAAACTACAAATGCATAGCAATTAGAGTTCCACTGTAGCTATAGATGTAGCTATAGGAAATTATGGAGAGTTTTAGACAGAAATATTGATATGGATATAGTTATGGGAAATATATTTTCATATCTAGGACAATCAATAAACTTAGAAGACTTAAGACTTGAAAGATCATTAGAGCCATTGGTTTGATAGATAGGAGTAAAGCAATATAAAATTTTCCAAAATCAATAAATGTTTCTAGTTTTAAAGCTTGTACATTGTGGTTGGGATAGTGAAGGCTTAAGTTAGATGAATCCTATTGAAGAGGAAAGAAAGGAAAAAAGAAGGGAGAGGGGAAAGAGAGAATAGGCAAAAGAAGAAAAAGAGGGAAGAAAATAGAAAAACAATAAAAAAATCAAGTTAATAGCCATATTAATAGGCATAGAGTGCCTATAGAACACTAGTCACAGCTACATTCTTTTAATTATAATAGCCAATATCAAGAATTCCAAGTGTCCCATCTATGAAATTTTTGCCAAGTATTGCTAGCTAGTGGCATATTGCAAGCATAGCAAGAAAGTTACTAGAATAGAAGCTATAGATAAAGATATAGATATAGGTGTATTATATACAAATTGAGATATAGCTAGTAGATATAATTAGACATAGGTAAAAATTGTTTATAGTAGAACTTTAATGGCAATATTAATTTATTATAACCTTTCATATTTTTAAACCCTTCTATGCAATTATAATATAAGATAATAAATAGCAATTATATATTAGACTTTGAAGCTCCAATGCACTAGCTAGGCCTAATAGTCAGAAGCAACTCTACACTATATATGGTAACTATTCTATCTGTAAAATAATATTTAATATATAAGTAAAAAAAGTTAAAGTCTATAAGAACTATAAATGATAGGCCTATGTCAAGCATAAAAAGATCTATAATATTAGTCTAACTAATGAATCATATTCTTGACTTAACGAATAAAGAGTGAAGACTAAGCCTTATTGCCAAATATCTTTAAATAAAATTGCTAGTAAACTAGACTAGATTGCCTAGCTAAATTCTATAGTTTACAAGTGTTGACAAAAGATAGGCCTAGATAAATCATACCAAACTAACTTTGTTAGGTTCCTTGATTGCTTGATTGCTTACTAAAGGCATAAAGCTAGATTATTTGACTAGATAGCTTATATGTGTCATTTTGTCTATGGGTTCAATAAGTCTATGATTGATTTTCCTCTTTATTCTAAATACATATATCTCTTGAAATATTAAATCAAAATTGATTATAGGAGTTTAAGTTCTTTTTTAAGAAAATCATTTTAAATACTTTCAAATGACACAAAAATTATATCTATTTATATATAGCTTTTTGTATTGACCTAGGCTAGGCCTCAAAGTACTTTTTCTTTTTCAATTTTGTATAGGCCTAATTTGCTCTATAGGCCTATGCCTATTGTATTGAATTTGAATATATTTGAAATTGAACTAGGCCCCTTAAGGCTTAATTGAGTTTTTTAAGGTCCTGTTTAAATATTATAAAATAATCAGCCTAGGCCACCTAGTGGAAAATTGGAAGGCAGGAAGGGTAGAGTAGAGAAAAATCAATGATATTACTGTGTTAGGCCTAGTTAAAGTAGAAAGGGTCAAATGGAATGGACTAGGCCTAAAAAAGGCAGGATGAAATATTATACCAAAATGTGCTTAAGCAAAAAAATGCTATAATAATGCGCCAAAGTGGCAAATATTGCAAATGCGATAGGCATAATACAGCAATGAATTATAAATACATTTTTTCTTAGGCTAGGCCTAGCCAAGGCTCAGGGGACTAGGGGATTAGCCCCTACCTAAAACTATACTGTGAAAGACGCTGAAGGCGTTGCATAATGCCAATGCGCACTGATCATCTCTTGTCTTGCACTGAAATAGCTGTCTTTAGAACATGTAGGCTTAGTCATCGATTCATAAGAGAATTAAATCTTTAACATCATCAGTAAAAAAGTTCAACAATCTCATCAAATTAATTCTTCATGTTTTCCATCAAATTGTCAACAAAGCAGAAACACAATAAATTTGAAAAAATTCAAGAGCTTTAGCTATTTAATGCGATAGAAACGTCTTGGTATAATTATAAGTTTTATAGCTTTAACAAAGTTAATTTAATTAATTAATTTTGTAGCACAAAACTATCAAAATATTGTTTTAACGAATTTTTTAAAAACCGGGTATCATTGCTTTCAAATTTTTCTCAGTCAACTCGATATACCCGATATCTTTATGTCTCTGTTTAGGTTAAGGTTTAATATTATGTGATCATTATGGTTATGGTTAGGGCTACGGTTTTGCCTTAGACGTATCTGTCCTTATATATAAATTATAGAGATTTTTCAATTATTTATCAATTATTTGTTACAAATGCAATTGAACTTGAATAGGCCTACTTTGACAAAAGAAATATATTTTATTATTGGTAAGTCGAAATTTAACAATGTATTACACTTTGCTTTTACAGATAAGATTTTTAATCTCGTATTGTGTGGGTAAATCTGCCAACGGTTAAATCTGTTCATTCAAAAGTTTAACCGTCCTGCTTCAACACTATGTCGGCACAAGCTTGTCCGATACGACACTGGGCCTTTTCATATTGCTTGTTCTGGTTCTAGAACCAGATCAAACTTTTAAAGTATAACTTTTTGTCTCCTAGCTAAACTAGAGATCGATGTACGTGCAATAAAGAATTGTAATTCAAAATGTTACTGTCAAAGTCCAACTTTTACATGTACATGTAATAACGTTAAGTCAAAAAAGTTCTGTAACCAAGTAACTAAAAGCTCATTTTAGGACGTTTAGTATCTGTATCTCGTAATGTTAGAGCTTCACTCGATCCACGATGGCCCAGAACAACATTTACATGTGTATTTATAATATGCTAGAAACGACAATATATGGCATGCAATGCCGGGCGATGCATTGGTTCAGAAAGTTCCGTGCAGACTTTGGGATGCAACAGTTTGAGCAAGAGGGGATCAGCTTATAGTAAAATCTACAATACAAAAACTTTGAGATGTTTAAACAGTAATTGGGAATCCTGGCGGACTCCAAGCTTGCGTATAGGCAAAGTAACTGCGAACTAGTGAGTACAATCGGTGGATGCTGATGGCTCAAAATCAGCCTGTTGAGTAGATATTCAAGAATAAACTGCTACTACATGTAACAAAAAAGGCCAAGCCTCAGCTTAACTACAGACGATGATCAACGAGGGCTTCAAGAGCATAAATGCGCACCTTTTGTTGGGTCACCTTTAAAGAGGCTCATAAACTTAATATGGTATTCAATTAGACGCATGGCACGCCACAGAGTTAATATATTGAGAATTGAGTATGTTTATGATTGTCGCTTCGCTCGTAGAGCCTAGTAATAACAATAATAGTAATCAATACTGCAACAGCTGTTTGTGTCCACTTTTTATTAGACACAGGCCAGTGGGCTGTGTGCTTCCTGGCACACTTAAAGCGACATTGTCACACCACAGGCGAGAGGCATTACTGCCCATTCCGCCGACTCCACTGAGAGCACAAGTGCACAGTCATACGCACAAGTGCACACTCACACAGGAGTGTCCAGGTCCAGGAGCCCTAGCTTTACATGTATTTATCGTTAGGCATGTACACTTCACTGAGCCTTGGGGGTTGGCCCTCAAGTGCGTTAATTGCACGAGCAGAGCCAAGCCGACATTCCAATTTAGCCCCAAATTAATGTGCCGCATTTGGAATCGAGCCTGGGCCGCTGGCACATCAGAGCGCCGCGTTAGACTACTGAGCTATCCCCCCCCCAATCATGTAAATTATATGGTATACTGTACACTGTGTACTGCACATCAGAAGCTGCTCGGCATTTTGTATGTACATTAGTCCGTACTGGCACTTTTCTCTAGGCGGATTCCTAAGCCCTACAGTGTTTGAATCGCTGCCCAAACAGCTCTCCCTACAGCCCTTGCTGTAAAATGTACGGCATAAAATGGTGTGCACGAAAATTCACAACAGCTTACTGCAATCAAAGAGTCAGTGCAGGGGTTTGTGGTAGCGGCAAGGCGTATTTAACTGAAAAATAGCCATATCATCATTGAGCATTGATGATACTCGTATTCGTCTACACAATCGATATTTTCTGCATCTTTTCCCGCGTCAATGTTGATGTACTGCGTGAGTGCACGTAGCCTCGGTGCTGATGCTGCAGCTGGTGCTGAGGGTACTGCTGCTGCCGCTGCAGGCTGTAGCTGTGGTGCCCGTTGAGATTTCGAGTTGCTGTCGTGGCGAAGCCGCCATCTACTCGGTCGCCAGTCTCCGGCATGAGCTGCCTCATCGCGCTCAAGTCGAGCATGTCCGAGGCTGCTTGCTGGGCCTGCTTCTTGCTGCTGGACTTCCTGTGCTCACGGTAGAGCACGAAGGCGACAATGGCGATGAGCAGAAGCACCGTCACGATCACGCCGATGCCAACGTGAAGAAGCTGATAGGCGGCCTCCGTTGGACCTGAAATTTTAAGTTTATTTTCGGCATTTATGGTGATTGACGGCGGCATTTCGTTTCTTAGAAAACCAACTAAACGGTCCTTTGTTAGCCAGCTAGGATAGCCTGTTAGACAGCTAGGATAACCTGTTAGACAGCTATTATAACCTGTTAGACAGCTATTATAACCTGTTAGACAGCTAGGATAACCTGTTAGACAGCTAGGATAACCTGTTAGACAGCTATTATAACCTGTTAGACAGCTATTATAACCTGTTAGACAGCTAGGATAACCTGTTAGACAGCTAGGATAACCTGTTAGACAGCTATTATAACCTGTTAGACAGCTAGGATAACCTGTTAGACAGCTAGGATAACCTGTTAGACAGCTATTATAACCTGTTAGACAGCTAGGATAACCTGTTAGACAGCTAGGATAACCTGTTAGACAGCTAGGATAACCTGTTAGACAGCTAGGATAACCTGTTAGACAGCTAGGATAACCTGTTAGACAGCTAGGATAACCTGTTAGACATTCCCCAGTCGCAAAACCGCGATAATTTTTAACACTCTTAGTCCATCTGCATAGTAAAATTTTTGTTAGTAAAGAAAACACCGCTCAGAGTTAATAAAACCACACCGCAAACTAATGCATGGCAACAGGGCACTTTAAAACCGCAGAGATAAAACAGATGTTTTTGCGAATACATTTGTTAGATATTTTTAGCAATGGACCATCCCAACGTTAGTTTTTGTTTAAAAAGAGTAAAGCAGAATAAACCTTAATAAACAAGCATTTTGAATAAAGACGATACTGCAAATGAATCGTCTTAAGTTAACATTTTTGTTACGCAAAACTGCATGCCAATGAATCAAAGCTTTTGCAAATATTGCTTTCGATGCAAATGACTGCCAAATCAGCAGAATTCAATTCACCTGTTGCTTTGGCGTAGATGCTGTGGCACTTCTCCGCTAAATATAAAAGCGATGTAAATTAATTTTTACACAACAGGTAAGACAGTTTTTGCTATAAAATATTAAGCTTAAGATATGAGTGAGGTGGGTGCAGGAGTGAGGTGAGTGCTGGAGTGAGGTGGGTGCCGGAGTGAGGTGGTTACCGGAGGGAGGTGTGGGCCGGAGGGAGGTTTGGGCCGGAGGGAGGTGTGTGCCAGTGTTAGGGGGGTGCCGGAGTGAGGTGGGTGCTGGAATGAGGTGGGTGCCGGAGTGAGGTGGGTGCAGGAGTGAGGTGGGTGCTGGAGTGAGGAGGGTGCAGGAATGAGGTGGGTGCCGGAGTGAGGTGGTTGCCGGAGGGAGGTGTGGGCCGGAGGGAGGTGGGTGCCGGAGGGAGGTGGGAGGCAGAACTTAATAACGAATTTAGATAGCTATTATGCACAGTTGGTGATAAGAGAAGCAATACCACATGATATAACTTTTAAGCTAGGCCGATATGCTCTAACTCTAATAATTAATAACGGTTAAATTAACACAGTACACATCTGCCACTCGGGTGAAGCAACTATAATCCCCATTCCTCCCAAGCACAACCGGACAGAATCGGTGCTCACAGTTGATCTCCTCATCGCTGTTGTCCCTCTCGTGCTTGGTGTGGTTCTTCCACCTGAGCCGATCTTTGTCGAAGTCGGCCGAGTATTCCACAGCCCGGGAGCCGCAGTTGGGCAGCCGGTTGCACTCGAGCCGGTGGTCGATGCAGTGCCGGGTCCGCTTGCACTGGAATCCTGGGCAGTGGCCTTCGGGGAGGGGTTTGTATGTTATGTACTTTTATACATGTACTTTTACTGTGATGGAGTTCACAGATAAGGTTAGTAATCAATGCAAAGACAACTTCACTAGAGACGGTCTTTATCCTTTTCCTTCTCTATCTTCCTCTCCACCTCTCCCTCTCCCTCCTGTGTCTCTCCCCTGTTTCCCCCAATCCCTGCCCAATCGTACTCACCCGTCCCGGGATGAATTTTCAAGGCCTCGGTCCAGGAGAACTTGAACCCCTTCCCGCCCCGGCTGCCAGCAGTGGTGAGCAGCCTGATGCGCACGTGCTCGCTGCCGCGGCCGTAGAAGGCCGGGATGCCGTTGTCGGCGCCGCAAACCTCCGAGGAGGGCACGTGACTGTCACCGTTGTACATGCGGAGCACCGCCATGGAGCAGCCTGGGAGGGCGTGCGGTGTGCATTTGGTGGAATGAGGACCAGATACTGATGCTGGTGGAGATAGAGGAGATGGAATGCTGGTGGACAAGATGGAATGCTGGTGGACAAGATGGAATGCGGGTGGACAAGATGGAATGCTGGTGGACAAGATGGAATGCGGGTGGACAAGATGGAATGCTGGTGGACAAGATGGAATGCGGGTGGACAAGATGGAATGCTAGTGGACAAGATGGAATGCGGGTGGACAAAATGGAATGCTGGTGGACAAGATGGAATGCTGGTGGACAAGATGGAATGCTGGTGGACAAGATGGAATGCGGGTGGACAAGAGGATTACTGTTGGACAAGTTGATTTGCTGGTGGACAAGATTATTGCTGCCGGACAAAATGGTGGCTGGAGGACAAGATAGAGAGCTAGTGGACAGAATCGGATTCTGATGGTGGAAACGGGATGCTGATGAAGAAGAAAGTCTTAATTTGCCTATAAAAAGATCGGCACTCACTCTTGGTGGATCCCTCGAGGTGAAACTCGGGAAATTGCACGAACACCTGGTTGCCGGGCTGGCTGGGATAAATGTGCCACTCACAGATTAGGTCCGGCTGGTAGGTGGCCTGCTCATTCTTTGGCACCTGGATCACGCCGCCGTGCATGTCGGAGCTGATATTGCCGCCGCACACGTCAACTGCGCGGGGATGGAGAAGATCGCGGAGATTGCAGAAAAGTCTGGGATCGGGCTCCAAGCTTTCACCACTCAACTCAGGGGCCGCAAAACGTTTTACTTCAAGGGCCAGAATCTAGATCATTGCTGCGGGCCAGATGAGAGTGGGAATTGGAGATGGAATGGGGAGAGAGAAAAAAAGAGAAGATGAGAGATGACACCAAAGAGAGGAGAGATGAGAGAGGAGAAGAAAGGAGAGAGATGGGAAGAGAGAAGAAAGGTGAGGGGATGAGAGGAGAGAAGAGACTAGATGAGATTAGAGATGAGGGGGAGAGTAGAAGAAAGAAAAGAGGGAAGAAAAGAGAGAGGAGAGAGCTGAGAAGAGACACCAACCTTGAGCGGGGCCGGATTGCTATTGTGAAGTTTCAAAGGACCGGGGGGGGCGGATTGAGAGGCTTCGCGAGCCGGAGTTCGCCGGCCCCTGGGTTAACTCGACCAATTAATTTTCTTCTTTTCTCTGCTCTGAACCCCTGCGATTTACATCTGCCTCTCCCTTCCCTCGCTCCCCTGCGATTTACATCTGCCTCTCCCTTCCCTCGCTCCCCTGCGATTTACATCTGCCTCTCCCTTCCCTCGCTCCCCTGCGATTTACATCTGCCTCTCCCTTCCCTCGCTCCCCTGCGATTTACATCTGCCTCTCCCTTCCCTCGCTCCCCTGCGATTTACATCTACCTCTCCCTTCCCTCGCTCCCCTGCGATTTACATCTACCTCTCCCTTCCCTCGCTCCCCTGCGATTTACATCTACCTCTCCCTTCCCTCGCTCCCCTGCGATTTACATCTACCTCTCCCTTCCCTCGCTCCCCTGCGATTTACATCTACCTCTCCCTTCCCTCGCTCCCCTGCGATTTACATCTACCTCTCCCTTCCCTCGCTCCCCTGCGATTTACATCTACCTCTCCCTTCCCTCGCTCCCCTGCGATTTACATCTACCTCTCCCTTCCCTCGCTCCCCTGCGATTTACATCTACCTCTCCCTTCCCTCGCTCCCCTCCACCCACTCGCAGCCCGTCTGTCACTGCACTGCAGCCACCTCGTATCCGTCTCCCAGAATCTCACCCGCCCCCAGCAGCTCACATTTGTTGGAGAACAGGCTAGTCCTGACCGGGAAGTCGTACTCAATCTGAAACCCGCTTGCGGTCCGCTTGTCGTACTCTGGGTGCGCCCACTTGTCCCAGGTGGAGTGGAACAGCACCAGCAGCTCCTGTGTGTCAAACTGGGTCACGTAGGGCCCCGGAATGGAGGTTCCGCAGTAGGTGAGGATCTTCTCAAGCCGGAATCGGCCGCTGTTCTTTGGGCTCTCGTACCGCTCATAGATCTCCACGCGGTCGCCGGCGCAGGGCACGTACGAGCCGACGGTGTGGTGCTTCTTATCGTTGCCCAGCTCCTCGATGAAGAAGTCCTCGACGTAGAAGTGCGTGAACCGAATGCGCACCCGCTGGTTGGGCTCGGTGGCCACGAACCGGTAGCTGCAGGTGGTGTTGTGCGGGTAGTGCGCCTTCGTCACCGGGTTGAAGAAGGGCGAGTTGGTGCGGCCGTGCGCTTTGTCGGCGCCGCTGACGTACTCGAAGGCGCAGTCGTCTTCGTTTGGCTGGTGGCCGGGGATGCCGAAGTCTGTGTGGCGGGTCGGGAGAAAGACATCAGCTGGATTAGCAATCCATTCTATTCCTGTATCCATGATAGGCTAGATTAGCAATCCATTCTATTCCTGTATCCATGATTGGCCAGATTAGCAATCCATTTTATTCATGTATCCTCGATTAGCTAGATTAGCAATCCATTCTATGTCGAACTGCCACCAACCTGGAACAAATCGATAATTGATTATGAATGCCGGGGCCAGCTGCCACGTCTCCAGGTGGCGGGTGTCGAACACGAGGAACAACTGCGGTCCGGAGCTGCGGAACTCCTGTGGCTCGCCGAGGCTGCCTCCGCGGCCGTCGCTGGCTTCGCCGACGGCCTGGCAAAAGTCGGCGTCGGGTACGGCGTCTGCGCCTTGGCCTCTGGCGTACACCTTCAGGTGGCCTGCAAGGCCTGGACACCTGCAGTTGATTTATTGGCATTTCGCTCTCATTTTTCACTGGGTATCGCAGTTTGGATGTTGCTGTTGGGGTATCGTTGTTGGGGTATTGATTACTGTTGGGGTATTGAGCGGTGATGGATTATCTTATGAGGAGCTTTAGGAGAATCCCTGTCAAAGCAGTGGTGAGAAGCACTTTTCAGATCGCATGCCACTGCAGAGATTACTTCGTGAGTAGAAATCACTGTCAGGGAGTCTTTTGCTCAAGAATGCCAGCGCTGCGGATGCAAGACTCACCGGCCATCCTGACGCCGACCAGCGGTGATGTGCGCCATCCCGTCGATGCGCAGCAAAGTCATCTCGGAGCGCTGCAGGTTGTGCACGCCCTGGAAGAACACCCGGCAGAGCCGGCCGCCCCGCACCGACGGGAACTGGAAGCGGTCGTGCGACTTGCCGGCGCTCTCGATTAGAAAGTCGCATTCTGAAAGTTTTTTTCAAGTTTAGACTTTAAAAATATATCCTGCCTACTAAAAGTAGAAACACGGAAATATATTCAGCTAAGCTCAAGTTTAGCTTGTTGTGATAGGGTGACAGCTCTGAGCTGCGGTAGAAATACGACAGTCAATATTTGCTTATTTGCTGTGTTTCTGTTAGTTTTATTAAACTTTTATTGTTTTATTTGTTCATTTTGTTTGGTTCATTTACTCCTTCATTTCATTTGTTTAATTTTTTCCATTCTTTTACGCTCTTACTTGATTGTTATGCTTTTTTGTTGTTTTTGTTTTGATTGCTTATTTTTGTATTTGTTTATTTGATTCATTTGTTTTACTTTTCATATGTTTTGTTTATTTATTCGTACAGGTACGAACTGGTACATCGAATTTCCGGTACTCGTGACGACTCGATCTGTTTACAAAATTTTATTACTATGCTAGATTATTAAGAAAGTGGCGGAGAGTGACGAACTTCAGGGAAGTCAATTACAGCGCACGCTACTCACCTGTCCCTGTCAGGTGGTTGCTCCGCAGGCCGCGGTCAATCCGCAGATATTCGCTGCTGATATTGTACCGCAGGCGGAAGCCTTTTCGTTGAAGCTCGCCCAGGTCGGCGCTCGTCACGGTGCGGCTCCGGGGAATTCGGCCCGCGCTGGTGATGAACTCCAGGCGCATGCGGCTGCCCGTGCTGACCACCGTGAGGCCGGCCTTCTGGCCGCAGAAGTCCGAGTGGATCTGTCTGAGCCGCTGATCCGAGTCGTAGATCCGGACAGAGTCGATTGGGCAGCTGGTTGTGAGCAGGTGTTTGGGAGAGTCGTGTAGGAGTTGCTTTCACTCTGAGTAAGAACTGGCAATCAGCGCCCCCCGTTAGGGAGCACAAAGAATGGAGTACAATTTTTTTAATGAAGTACATGTAGCTTCTGACCTCCTTGGCATCTCAGCAACTATAGCTATTCCCTCCAAGCCTTGACATCGTAGCAATTCTTAAATAAATCTTCATGTTCGACATGACATTTGTTTTATGTTTTACATGACACTTCTTTTATGTTTTATGTTTTGGCTATTCCCCCGTGAGCCTTTTAATCTCAACGAGTCCCCTAATCCTAACCCTAACCCTAGCAGAGAAGCCTCTATGGTCGCTGCGCTCCCGCTGAGCGTAGTGACTATAGAGGCTTGCCTGCCCTAACCCTAACTGGAGAACTGAAGAGAACTGGAGGATAAGGGGAACAGGGCCATGTACATTAAAGGATAGGAATAAATGGACCATGTACACAAGAATAAATAGAAAATATTAAATCTCCACTGATGAGTAGTACAAACGAGGGAAAACGCGAAACATGTGCAGCCCGAATGAGAAAATGCATGACGAAATCAGAAATCAAGCAGCCAGAGATGAATTCTCACGAGCTGATCGTGTGCCCAGCCTCGCCAAAAGTTTCCGCGTGAATCTCGTAGATGTCTAGCTCTTCGAACTGCAGTCGAACTCGCTGATTACCGAATCCTCTGAACAGGTAATTGCAGTGCAGATTGTCCGGGTAGAGACCCGGATAGCCAGGCGAGTTAATTACTCCGTCGATATCAGCAGATGAGGTCTCCATCAAGAAGCTGCAGTTGCCGCTGTAGGCCAGCAGCCGTGGTCCGGGCTCGTAGTCCGCTGTGGAAGTGAAAATGCATAGAAAAGGCTGCTATTTCTACTAACATAAGTAGGCAGTCATGAAAATTTAACTATTTTATACGCCGAGCGGTAGACGGAATATTTTAATTATGGAGACACCAGCCGATAATCAGTTCGCGCCTGTCAGGCGGCTGTCAGCAGATTTTCAGCAGGTGTCTGAGAGATGCTCGCTGAATAAGCAGCGTTTAATTAGCGCTGCTTTTGCTCAACAACGCCTGCTTCCCGTGACTGAATATGAGGATGGAGCGGCTGCCTGCTGTTCCAGGAGAAGAGACCTCATCAGAGCAGAGGAACAAAAATTCAGTAATGAATGGGCAGCAACTGAGCAAAGGTATTACAGACTTGGGGCAAACAGCCACAGTCGCACTCTTGATCTGTCATTAGCTCGTAAAGCTCTCCAAGTGTGACTTCTGCCTGAGTCTCGTTTTTTTCACTTGAATATTTTCATTGCTACTTCATTCCTTTGCACTCTCCGCTTGAGCTCACACAACCACTCATGAACTCATGAACTCATGAACTCATGAATGCATGAACTCGTGAATGCATGAACTCATGAATGCATGAACTCGTGAATGCATGAACTCGTGAATGCATGAACTCGTAAACTCATGAACTCATGAATGCATGAACTCGTGAACTCATAAACTCGTAAACTCATAAACTCGTGAACTCATAAACTCGTAAACTCATAAACTCGTGAACTCATGAACTCATGAACTCGTGAACTCATAAACTCGTGAACTCATGAACTCATGAACTCATGAACTCATGAACTCGTGAACTCATAAACTCGTGAACTCATGAACTCGTGAACTCATGAACTCGTGAACTCGCACACTTATTCAGCCATTCTCATTGAGACTGGCGGGATTCCAGTGTTTGCAACTATTGCAAGACTAGTCAGTGAAATTTGACCCGACCAAATTCATCGCGAACAATAATGCACCCACAGCAAACGAAGCCAGCAGTCGTCAACTCCAGCAACAACCTTCTTGGGTTTCAACGTTACTTCGCCACCAACTGTGCATCCAACATGAGCCGATTGATTTGGCTTATCTACCAGCTAGGTCAGGTCTATTATTTGTCCAAAGAAAAATTGTCTTTCCGAAGAAGTCTACCGAGAGACTCACAGCTGAATACATTCGAATTTTCATTTGAGAGTTGCCTCACCCTTTGGCACGAAGCTGTACTGCGCCTTGAAGCCCAGGGCCGCCTCCATGGCCATGTGGTTGTCGTTGTTGTACACCTTCTGCGTGTTGCCGTCCGTGTAGAAGTCCAGGACCAGCACCGAGTGCAGACTGACGACCGTGCGCGGCACCGAGGCCAGGATGTGGCCGCAGAACCTGCCGAGCAGGGGCGAGTGAAGCAGCGAGGCGTTCTCCTGCTCGAGCTCCGTGTACACGTCCAGGAAGTCCTTCTCGCAGCTGGGGGCAGATGATAGATAGATAGATAGATAGATAGATAGATAGATAGATAGATAGATAGATAGATAGATAGATAGATAGATAGATAGATAGACAGATAGATAGACAGATAGACAGACAGATACATAGATAGATAGATAGATAGATAGATAGATAGATAGATAGATAGATAGATAGATAGATAGATAGATAGATAGATAGATAGATAGATAGATAGATAGATAGATAGATAGATAGATAGATAGAGAGATAGATAGATAGATAGATAGATAGATAGATAGATAGATAGATAGATAGATAGATAGATAGATAGATAGATAGATAGATAGATAGATAGATAGATAGAGAGATAGATAGATAGATAGATAGATAGATAGATAGATAGATAGATAGATAGATAGACAGACAGACAGACAGACAGATGCCATGCCAGTAGCAGCGCTGTCCGGGAGTCATATTTCACCCAGGGGAATTGGTTACGCAGTTCTGAACGCTCCGCATTCGGCTGCCCCTATTTTGTCGCAATGTAAGCACAGGCTGAAGCGGCCCAGCTGTCTGTTAGTTCTGAGATACACAGACAGCCAGACAGCGGCAATACAAAAGAAACTGACAGACGCGGGGCTCAGAGGCGGCCGCCCGGCCCCTTCATTTTCGCTCCGCCGTAAGCGGATCCACGCGACAGTTGCCCGCCTGCGCCTTCTTGTCTCTCGGATTGCCGCCGATTGCCGATCCGTCTTCTGTCGCGGCCCCTGCTTGCCGTGCAAATTCACCTGGATTTTCAACGGCAGCTTGAAAAGTCTCGAGGCTGGGGCCGCCCCTCTCCGCCTGCTTTTGCGGCTCTTCTGCCGGCCTGATGGATGGCCAGGCGGGCTGAAAGAAGCGCCCGAGGTGGACACCGGGGGCATCGATTCTGCCCGCTCCCCGCGTGTCCGTATCCCACCCTGCTTTGGTTTTCTCTGCTTTTTATAAAGCATAAAAACTGCCTTTTTGCGTCCAACGGAAGTGACAGAAGAATGTGACCGAAAGGAACTATTTTGCTTCTTTTGCGTAGAGGGACTGGGAAATTTTTGTGTCAAAATTTCCCAATTTTTACGGAGCAGCTTCGTTGCGGCAGATGCTGCGGTCAGTCAAACGGACCGGGTTTTTAGTCGTCAGGCAGGCAGAACCGATCTGGACTTTGATATGGCAATGAGTGCAGAAGGGAGTGCAATGAGTGCAGAAGGGAGTGCAATGGGTGCAGAAGGGAGTGCAATGAGTGCAGAAGGGAGTGCAATGGGTGCAGAAGGATGTGCAATGAGTGCAGAAGGGAGTGCAATGAGTGCAGAAGGGAGTGCAATGGGTGCAGAAGGATGTGCAATGAGTGCAGAAGGGAGTGCAATGAGTGCAGAAGGGAGTGCAATGGGTGCAGAAGGGAGTGCAATGAGTGCATAAGGATGTGCAATGAGTGCAGAAGGATGTGCAATGAGTGCAGAAGGGAGTGCAATGAGTGCAGAAGGGAGTGCAATGGGTGCATAAGGATGTGCAATGAGTGCAGAAGGGAGTGCAATGAGTGCAGAAGGGAGTGCAATGGGTGCATAAGGATGTGCAATGAGTGCAGAAGGGAGTGCAATGGGTGCATAAGGGAGTGCAATGAGTGCAGAAGGGAGTGCAATGGGTGCAGAAGGGAGTGCAATGAGTGCAGAAGGGTGTGCAATGGGTGCAGAAGGGAGTGAAATGGGTGCAGAAGGGAGTGCAATGAGTGCAGAAGGGTGTCCAATGAGTGCAGAAGGGAGTGCAATGAGTGCAGAAGGGTGTGCAATGTGTTGTGTTGTATATTGTCTATGGTATATACGTACCCAAGAAACATATCGTATAAAGCTCAAGCCCTCAAGTGAGACGGCTGGGTTTTCTGTGTTTGCTCAACTCGCACAGCAACACAATGAGTGCAGAAGGCGCAGCTAAATCTATTTCCAGAGCTCCTCCGTAAATCCCAAGAGCAGACTGTGGCTGCATCCACCGGAGACCAGCGAGACTGAGAGACACTTTCCGCCTCGCTGGACCGGCAGGGACACTCCAGCTGAAGTGTTGCTTCAAGAAGATTGTTTGATTGGGTCGCGGAGAGACGCAGCGGCCTCGTAAATGGGGGAAGGGGAAGAATCTCCACTCCCGAGCTGCTGATCCCGCCATGCACTGTCTTTGCCACCGCCGCCCAGGGCCCCTGATTCCCGCTGTCCCTCAGACAGGCTGACACTTTTTGAGGATGCGTGCCAGAAGCGAGGGGAAGAGTGGAGCGATGCTCTGGGCCTCATCGTGCGCAGATGAAGCTGAGGAATTGGAAAATGATTGCCGGAGAGGCGGCTGGGGCGCAGTAATAATTTTAACATATGAAATTTGTCTCTTAGGTTTCCAATTTGGGCGCAGCATGCGGGAGTTGCCTGTAGATGGTGGCATTGGACTTTGTGTTGGGTTGTCGGGCTGGGGTGCCGCGTACTTTGGCTGCTAAATTTACCTGACCTTGAGAGTACTTTGATCTGGTTTATTTTGAGTCTACGTGCACTTTAGCAATCAGTTCTATTCCTGCATCCATTATTGACTAGATTAGCAATCCATTCTATTCCTGCATCCGTGATTGGCTAGATTACCAATCCATTCTATTTCTGCATCCAGGATTGGCTAGATTAGCAATCCATTCTATTCCTGCATCCATGATAGGCTAGATTAGCAATCCATTCTATTCCTGCATCCATGATTGACAAGATTAGCAATCCATTCTATTCCTGCATCCATGATTGACAAGATTAGCAATCCATTCTATTCCTGCACCCATGATTGGCTAGATTAGCAATCCATTCTATTCCTGCATCCATGATTGGCTAGATTAGCAATCCATTCTATTCCTGCATCCATGACTGGCTAGATTAGCAATCCATTCTATTCCTGCATCCATGATTGGCTAGATTAGCAATCCACTTAGCAATAAGCTACGAGCCTCCAGTTGTGCCACAATTCCAGTTTTCAAATCAAATTCCTCAGCAACCTGCGGCCTACGTTTATCCCACACCGGTGCCTTGGTATGGCAAAAGGCGCGTGAGGAACAGAAACCGTGAGGAAATGCCCAAGGGCCCGGGTGATCGCGGGGACAGCTGCTGCTATTCAATTCTAATCCTGTCACAAGCCGCCAGTCAAGTCATCGGAAAGCTGGCCTTTTCCAAGCCCGGGTTTTATTCCCCAGCTGGGGAACGCGGGCCTTGCTAGCAGAAGAAATCTCTCCAAAGACACTTCATTGCTTTTGAATGCCACTTGTTGTTTTCGTTTTTGCTTTCAGGCTTCACAATTTCTCGGACAGAAAAAACTTTGCCAATTAAAAAAGTGTTTTTACGTTCAACTGCGTACGAGGAAGTATGCGGACGGAGTGGGATCGCTGGCGTCCGGGTTATTGCCCTGGGGATATGCCCCCTCCCCCCCCGAGGGCTGCAGACCGGGACACAGCCAAGGGCTCTTAGACCAAGACAGGCAAAGAGCAACAGTGCTTCGGGAAGCTACCTAAGATGGGAAGGAGAGTTCAGAGATTTTAGAGATTTCGCCCTCGCGCTCACCTCGGCCCGAGGCCTTCAACATTGAAGGCCAGAAAGTTCAGTCGAACCTTCTCGTTCCGGCCGGCCACGAACTTGTAGCGGCAGCGCGCGTCCTCCGGGTAGGGCCTCGGCCAGCCCGGGCTCGTCACAAATGTCTCCTCGTCTGGACAGTCAGCGCCGGTGTCTCCATAGCAACCGGGACCGGCGTCTCGGCCTGCCCGGACAGCCGGACTGTAGATGATAATCTCGCCGCGGTCGCAGCGGTCTGTGCGGTGAATGATTGATAGGTGCATTGGCATGCTGTCTGACGGGTCTGCTTATCGCTAGGTAGATCGATTGGTAGCTAGGCTAGAACTAGTGAGCACCAAGGCAAATAGCTGCTTGCATTATCAATTGAACTGAGCTTCAGGGTCAGCCCTGCTGTGATTGGTTGGCAGCTCTGAGCTGGCGGCCTCCACAGTGTCGGCACTTGCAGAGAGAGACAAGTCTGTTTCAAGTCCCTATGCGTAGGTTGTATTTTTTAGCTTGTAAATCTTGTCAAGGCTTTACGAGTATCGGTAGATTGATAGATAGGTAAATTGGTACATTAGTAGGTAGACTGGTAGATTGGTAGATCGGTAAATTTATAGATTGGATGTTTGGCAAATTTATAGATTGTTAGATTCGTAGATTGGTAAATCGGTAGATTGGCAGGTTGGACTGGTTTGTGCGGCGAAAGTGCACAAACCGGCTTTAGTGCCCAGCGCGTTGATTGTACATCGCCGCCTGCCCCCCCCCCTTGGGTGGCAGGGGTGTTTTTAGACCCCCGTCGCGCTCTACTGGCGGCTCACTTTGCCTTCTCGCAGTGAATTTTTCGGCGGGATCGTAGACTGGCAGATTGGTAGATTGATAGATTTATAGATTTGTATAGACTTTTAGATTAGTAGATTAATTGATTGGCAGATTGCTAGGTCTGTAGAGTGGTAGATTGTCAGGTTGGTAGATCGGCGGGATCGTAGATTAGCAGATTAACAAGCTGCCACTGACGATAGAAAGCTCCCGCAGCTCAGCTGCCGGCCGCACCGGGCGCTAAAGGCCTCCCGCCGTGCTGCCTTCGATTTTTTGTCCATCCGGGCATCGCGCCGCGAGTCCCCCCCCCCCCCTGAGCCAGTGAGCGGGTGGAGGGCGGCGGCAGCCGAAGGGAAGGAGGGCGGCTGGCGGAAAAGCGACTCGCAGCCACGTGAGCCCTCCTGAGCCGCTGGCAAGATGGAGCGGCTCAGCTGCCGGATCATTGATAAATATTTCAGCCTCCCCGCCCCGACAGCCCTTGGACATCGATTATGCGTCCCCAGGCCCCACCTAGCCGCGAGCTGGGGCGGAATTCGCTGAGGTGGGCGGGGATCGCCCGGCTTCAGAGGCTGCTTTAAGCGATAACTGCCTGCCGCGAAGGAATTGGAAAGTCGAACAGGCAGCAAAGTGCGCAGGCAAACAGCCGAGCACTGATGCGGTGGCCGCTCAGACTCTCCCTTCCCCTTCGCCTCCTCTCTTTCACTGCCGGTGTTCCCGCGCCCTCCGCCGCTCGCTGCAATCAGGGGAAGCAAATACATAATCCCATTTCCCCTCTTCTTATCCTAAACTGCGCCGGCCCTGAGTAGCCTCCGACTCTCCTGAGCCTGAGCCCAGAAAAACAGACAATTGCATTGCCGACCGCAATCTCTGACTCCCGCAGATGAGGATCTTCTACACAGGATGAAGCGCTCCAGAATCTCTCGCGTTCCGCCCTTCCGGCCCGGCGCGCGAGGACTCGGCTGGGGAGGGAATGGGGATGCCGGGATGGGGATGGGGGAGGTCCTCAGCTCAACCGACGATCGGCGCCGATCGATTGATTGAATTCTGGCTGGCTGATGTTTTGCCTGCGCTGCCGCACCGCGCCTATATCGCAGCCAGGCCTGCCGCCGGTGGCTGGGGATGCTGGATGATGATGATGATCTCCCAGGCTGGGCCAGCCGCTCCCGCCTGTGGCGCCATCCCGCAAATTGGCCAGATTGAATGCCGCAGGGCGCCTCCCTGTTTCTGTCTCACTCCATGTCTCACTACTCTCTGTCTCACTACTCTCTGTATCACTCCATGTCTCACTACTCTCTGTCTCACTACTCTCTGTCTCACTCCTTGTCTCACTACTCTCTGTCTCACTACTCTCTGTCTCACTACTCTCTGTCTCACTACTCTCTGTCTCACTACTCTCTGTCTCACTCTCTGTCTCAGTACTCTCTGTCTCACTCTTTGTCTCACTACTCTCTGTCTCACTCCTTGTCTCACTACTCTCTGTCTCACTCTCTGTCTCACTACTCTCTGTCTCACTCCTTGTCTCACTACTCTCTGTCTCACTCTATTCTCTGTCTCACTCTACTCTCTGTCTCACTACTCTCTGTCTCACTCCATGTCTCACTACTCTCTGTCTCACTACTCTCTGTATCACTCCATGTCTCACTACTCTCTGTCTCACTACTCTCTGTCTCACTACTCTCTGTCTCACTACTCTCTGTCTCACTACTCTCTGTCTCACTACTCTCTGTCTCACTACTCTCTGTCTCACTCTCTGTCTCAGTACTCTCTGTCTCACTCTTTGTCTCACTACTCTCTGTCTCACTCCTTGTCTCACTACTCTCTGTCTCACTCTCTGTCTCACTACTCTCTGTCTCACTCCTTGTCTCACTACTCTCTGTCTCACTCTATTCTCTGTCTCACTCTACTCTCTGTCTCACTACTCTCTGTCTCACTCTACTCTCTGTCTCACTCTCTGTCTCACCCCAGTCTTACTCTGTCTCACTCTCTGTTTCACTCTCTGTCTCACCCTCAGTCTCGCACTCCGCCGACACCTTCCCTGATCTGAAGCTCACACAGTTGATGCCAATCGCGGATGCTTCGCAGCTAAATCTCAAAGGCTCCAAGAATCTCAGCTCTCACCAGCGATCAGGTGGGCTCGTTAAACATACTAAGTGAACCGAAAAGCAAAGCCCAGCTCAATAAACCCATGGGGAAGGGGGCTGCAGTGCTCCGTACTCTCATTATACCGTTCCTGCTGGCAAACACTAAGGCGGGGCCTGCAGTTAATGACAGGAGGCGGCATGCGGACTGGGGGGGGGGGCAGCGCTGCGGGCTGACTTGACAGCCCCTGACCGCCCCCACCGGCTCTCACAGCCTTCAACTGTGAGCTGAGGCGTGTGCGCGGACACTGCAGCATGAGAGTTATATACTACTGCTGTCCTGGCCAGCCCGCCAGTCAGACATTTCCCTTGCGACTGCTCAGCGCCGTGGGGGTGGGAAGTTGGGGCACTTGGCGAGATTATCTCCTGGAACAAAAGGTAGCTGAAAGCCTTAGGGAACTGGCGGTTACAGGCAGCATGGTCAGCATAAGGGTTGGGAGCTCTGGACGCAGGGAAGAGCTCAATTATGTGGGATTAGCCGTTACTGCTGGGCAATGGAATAAGGTGGTTGTCTTGGTCTCCGGGCCTGAGCTGCACTGAGCTGCTGGCTCGGGCATGAGTCACCTGGCAGTGAAGATTAGCGCTGCCTTAACTCTCCTGCTCGACTGCTCAGCCCTCAGACTGGGGTCGAGAGTCGGCTGCGACAGACACTATAGGCCTGTAGGCTAGCTAGTTACGTATAGATGAAGGAGTGAAAAGGATTGCTGATCTATCCAATTTAGGATGTAGGAATAGAATGGATTGCTAATCTAGCCAATCATGGATGCAGGAAAATAATGGATTGCTGATCTAGCCTATTAAGGATGCAGGAATAGAATGGATTGCTAATCTAGCCAGTCATGGATGCAGGAATAGAATGGATTGCTAATCTAGCCAATCATGGATGCAGGAATAGAATGGATTGCTAATCTAGCCTATCATGGATGCAGGAATAGAATGGATTGCTAATCTAGTCAATCATGGATGCAGGAATAGAATGGATTGCTAATCTAGCCTATCATGGATGCAGGAATAGAATGGATTGCTAATCTAGCCTATCATGGATGCAGGAATAGAATGGATTGCTAATCTAGCCTATCATGGATGCAGGAATAGAATGGATTGCTAATCTAGTCAATCATGGATGCAGGAATAGAATGGATTGCTAATCTAGCCTATCATGGATGCAGGAATAGAATGGATTGCTAATCTAGCCTATCATGGATGCAGGAATAGAATGGATTGCTAATCTAGCCTATCATGGATGCAGGAATAGAATGGATTGCTAATCTAGCCAATCATGGATGCAGGAAAATAATGGATTGCTAATCTAGCCTATCATGGATGCAGGAATAGAATGGATTGCTAATCTAGCCAGTCATGGATGCAGGAATAGAATGGATTGCTAATCTAGCCAATCATGGATGCAGGAATAGAATGGATTGCTAATCTAGCCAATCATGGATGCAGGAATAGAATGGATTGCTAATCTAGCCAGTCATGGATGCAGGAATAGAATGGATTGCTAATCTAGCCAATCATGGATGCAGGAATAGAATGGATTGCTAATCTAGCCAGTCATGGATGCAGGAATAGAATGGATTGCTAATCTAGCCTATTAAGGATGCAGGAATAGAATGGATTGCTAATCTAGTCAATCATGGATGCAGGAATAGAATGGATTGCTAATCTAGTCAATCATGGATGCAGGAATAGAATGGATTGCTAATCTAGCCTATCATGGATGCAGGAATAGAATGGATTGCTAATCTAGCCTATCATGGATGCAGGAATAGAATGGATTGCTAATCTAGTCAATCATGGATGCAGGAATAGAATGGATTGCTAATCTAGCCTATCATGGATGCAGGAATAGAATGGATTGCTAATCTAGCCTATCATGGGTGCAGGAATAGAATGGATTGCTAATTTAGCCAAGAATTGCTAAGATGTCAAGGCTTGGGGGAATTTGCTGAGATATAATGGCTGAGGTCAGAAGCTACGTGTAGTTTGTTTAAAAATTTTTATTGCACTCTTCGTTTGCTCCCCAGCGGGGGCGTAGATTGCTTGTCTAATCTACAACTGCTGAACTCACCAACAAATCCCAGGCTCGGCTGCAGCAGCTGTGCCATGGTGACCAGGGCTGCCATCAAGCGGGCAGCGGCTACTGACGACCCCGACGTCATTCCCCCCTGCGGCGGCCCGAGCTCTGCTGCTGCCCGGCTGCTGCTTCTGCTGCTTTGCCAGCCAATGGCGCGACTGAGTGACTGAAAGTGATGAAGCGCTTTTTAATTGAAATGTATAGGGAGAATAGCGGAATTGCGGCAGACAGACAATAAGAAAAACAGGCAGACACTACGGCAGACACTAAGGCAGACACTAAGGCAGACACTAAGACAGACAAGGCAGACACTAAGACAGACACTACGGCAGACACTAAGACAAACACAAAGGCAGACACTAAGACAGACACAAAGGCAGACACTAAGGCAGACACTAAGACAGACAAGGCAGACACTAAGACAGACACTACGGCAGACACTAAGACAAACACAAAGGCAGACACTAAGACAGACACAAAGGCAGACACTAAGGAAGACACTAAGGCAGACACTAAGGCAGACACTACGGCAGACACTATGACAAACACTACGGCAGACACTAAGACAAACACAAAGGCAGACACTAAGACAAACACAAAGGCAGACATTAAGACAGACACTACGGCAGACACTAAGGCAGATACTAAGGCAGACACTAAGGCAGACACTAAGGCAGACACTACGGCAGACACTAAGACAAACACAAAGGCAGACACTAAGACAAACACAAAGGCAGACATTAAGACAGACACTACGGCAGACACTAAGGCAGACACTACGGCAGACACTAAGGCAGACACTACGGCAGACACTACAAAAAACAGCAACAACAAAGCAAAGATAACAAAGAATTGATATCCGATCAACTTCGCGCGCACCCATCCACAATAACTTTAAAAATGCTTTAGAAAACTTCTCAGCCTCCAAAACTCCCTCGCCGGCACGAGGGGTCGCCCCACGACTCAGGTGTCATGACAACTGCTGTCATGGCAACTGACGCGCCAGTGTTGGGCTGTCGGGGGGGGGGAGGGGGGCAAGCTCAACAAGGCCAGCGGAATCGCAGATTTCTCACCCGGAAACTGCAGAAACTTGACACTGGCTGGCTGAAAATGCAGAATTTCGGTAGCATGCACTTCCCTTCAGAACCGTTCGCCATGCAGTTGTTGGGAGTGAAATAAAAAATTGAAAAATTCTCCCAACGCTTTCCAGTTGAAATCGTGTGAGAAGGCGCGATTAGCGCTTGTTGGGAAAACCATATCTGCTTAAATATTATTTAGAACTGCTGTCATGATCCAGCTCTCATCTGACTCGCACTTTTGTGTCTGACACACTGCAGCTCTCATCTGACACTGCAGACTTGTGCCTGACACACTCCAGCTCTCATCTGACACTGCAGATTTGTGTCTGACACACTCCAGCTCTCATCTGACACTGCAGACTTCTGTCTGACACACTCCAGCTCTCATCTGACACTGCAGACTTGTGTCTGACACACTCCAGCTCTCATCTGACACTGCAGACTTGTGTCTGACACACTCCAGCTCTCATCTGACACTGCAGACTTGTGTCTGACACACTCCAGCTCTCATCTGACACTGCAGACTTGTGTCTGACACACTCCAGCTCTCCTCTAACACAGAATCCTGACTAATCCAGCACCATACAGCTCTGTGAGCTCGCTTTTGTTTAAAAAAAGTTGGACTTTTCACCAATTTGCCCGATGTTCGCTGGCCACCAGCTGCCTGCTCGGCCCTCCTGCAGGCAGCGAAAGTTATTGATGGCTGGGCAAACATGCGGGCATCTGCTGCTGCTGGAAACGCAAACACCGGGATGTAAAAATTTTGGTTTTAGTACCGGTGGGAAGAATAATCCCTAGATAGAGACTTCAGGCAGAGTTTGCCCCATGGGCACTCAATTGGAATTGAAGGTGTGCAGACCATTGTCTTCTGGCTTATTGTATGGGCTCCGAATTCCCAGGGTTTGTTAGCATTTTTCTATCTATCTTTCTATCTATCTATCTATCTATCTATCTGTCTATCTATCTATCTATCTATCTGTCTATCTATCTATCTATCTATCTATCTATCTATCTATCTATCTATCTATCTATCTATCTATCTATCTATCTGTCTGTCTATCTATCTATCTATCTATCTATCTATCTATCTATCTATCTATCTATCTATCTATCTTATCTATCTATCTATCTATCTATCTATCTATCTATCTATCTGTCTATCTATCTGTCTATCTATCTACTGTATCTATCTATCTATCTATCTATCTATCTATCTATCTATCTATCTATCTATCTATCTATCTATCTATCTATCTATCTATCTATCTATCTATCTATCTATCTATCTATCTATCTATCTATCTATCTATCTATCTATCTATCTATCTATCTATCTATCTATCTATCTATCTATCTATCTATCTATCTATCTATCTATCTATCTATCTATCTATCTATCTATCTATCTATCTATCTATCTATCTATCTATCTATCCATCTATCTATCTATTTATCTATCTATCTATCTATTTATCTATCTATCTATCTATCTATCTATCCATCTATCTATCTATTTATCTATCTATCTATCTATCTGTCTATCTATCTATCTATCTATCTATCTAATCCAGGCACTCTCAGCTTAGGCCAAACCACTTTTCCATGGAAAGTTTTCCAGCTGGACAGTTCTTTGCCTTTCACCTGTAAGAAATTGGTGCATTCATCAAGAGGGGGAGAGGAGAGAGGGCAGTTCGAAGGCGGGGGCTCGCAGATATAAAGGAATGCGCAGGCGTGCGCAGTGCCCGGTCGCAGGCCCGGGTTATAAAAAAGTACATTGGCTGAATTTCTTCCAGCTGCCTTTCGCCGGGTCGCCAGTCGCAAGCCGCGCCTCTCGTCACTTTCCATTTCTTTCAGCGCAATTTTTGATTTCCCAGACCCACTAGAAAATGATGCCACGTCTTACCTGCCTGCGGGTTTACACCTTCCTTGGCGGCATGAAGTTTACTTTACTTTCCTCGGACCGAATTCTTCAAGGATCCTGGAGTGCCTCTGACGTTTCAGCGGTTGCCAGAAGCGCAAGGTGCGGCCAGGATCCGGGAGGACCGATCTGTTCTTGGAATCTTGTCACACCCTCCCTGACTTTTTGAGTAGTTGCCACGACTATCCGTCCAGGTTGAGGCACAGAAGCGCGCCTAGCAGCACAATAACTGGCTCGCTGTGGCTGCTGCTGGCGCACTGAAGGACATTTAACTGTAATATCTTTAGCCTAACTAGGCAAGCTCTTCTCTTGACTTGGCGGTCAGCTGGGAGAGGACTTACAAAAGAAAGCGGGAAAGGAATAACTTGAAGGAGAGAGCCAAGAGTGTGGGGGAGGGGGAATTGGGTCCGTCGCCTGCTTCAGGCCCTTGTCGGTAGAGGCTGAGAGTTTCTAAACCGCCAGGCGTGAAAGCGACACCCGGGGCGGTGACGCCAAGCTTCGCTGACAAGGCAAGGAAGAGAATGCGACGGGAAAATGTTTGAATTCGGGATTGTCTCCGGGGGGCTTCGGCCAGCGCCTAAGTTTCAAGCATTGCGCTTATGAAGGGCGTGCGGGAATCAGCGACCGTTTGACTCTCTCTCTCCCCGCCGCCCAGTCCGGCCTCTCCTCTTTCTCCTGCTGAAAGTCCAAGCGAGCCCAGCCAGATCCAATTGACTGCCCCGGTCTGAGTGCGAGCAGCCGGGACCGCTGCAGCCCAAGGCCGTGCAGGACGTGCACAGCAGAGTGGGCGGCAGGGCCAATCAGGGCGACAGCGCTGACCATTGGCTGCAGGGCTGCAGGTTGCAGAGGCACACAAGGTGTAGGCATCCGCATGTCAGTGCAACAATATCCGCATGTCAGTACAACAATATCCGCATGTCAGTGCAACAAAATCCGCATGTCAGTACAACAATATCCGCATGTCAGTGCAACAAAATCCGCATGTCAGTGCGACAGTATCCGCATGTCAGTGCAACAATATCCGCATATTAGTGCAACAATATCCGCATGTCAGTGCGACAGTATCCGCATGTCAGTGCGACAGTATCCGCATGTCAGTGCGACAGTATCCGCATGTCAGTGAAACAATATCCGCATGTCAGTGCAACAATATCCGCATGTCAGTGCAACAATATCCGCATGTCAGTGCAACAGTATCCGCATGTCAGTGCGACAGTATCCGCATGTCAGTGCAACAATATCCGCATGTCAGAGCGACAGTATTCGCATGTCAGAGCGACAGTATCCGCATGTCAGTGCGACAGTATCCGCATGTCAGTGTGACAGTATCCGCATGTCAGTGCAACAATATCCGCATGTCAGTGCAACAATATCCGCATGTCAGTGCAACAATATCCGCATGTCAGTGCGACAGTATCCGCATGTCAGTGCAACAATATCCGCATGTCAGAGCGACAGTATCCGCATGTCAGTGCGACAGTATCCGCATGTCAGTGTGACAGTATCCGCATGTCAGTGCAACAGTATCCGCATGTCAGTGCGACAGTATCCGCATGTCAGTGCAACAATATCCGCATGTCAGTGCAACAATATCCGCATGTCAGTGCAACAATATCCGCATGTCAGTGCAACAATATCCGCATGTCAGTGCAACAATATCCGCATGTCAGTGCAACAATATCCGCATGTCAGAGCGACAGTATTCGCATGTCAGAGCGACAGTATCCGCATGTCAGTGCGACAGTATCCGCATGTCAGTGTGACAGTATCCGCATGTCAGTGCAACAATATCCGCATGTCAGTGCAACAATATCCGCATGTCAGTGCAACAGTATCCGCATGTCAGTGCGACAGTATCCGCATGTCAGTGCAACAATATCCGCATGTCAGAGCGACAGTATCCGCATGTCAGTGCGACAGTATCCGCATGTCAGTGTGACAGTATCCGCATGTCAGTGCAACAGTATCCGCATGTCAGTGCGACAGTATCCGCATGTCAGTGCAACAATATCCGCATGTCAGAGCGACAGTATCCGCATGTCAGTGCGACAGTATCCGCATGTCAGTGTGACAGTATCCGCATGTCAGTGCAACAATATCCGCATGTCAGTGCAACAATATCCGCATGTCAGTGTGACAGTATCCGCATGTCAGTGCAACAATATCCGCATGTCAGTGCAACAATATCCGCATGTCAGTGCAACAATATCCGCATGTCAGTGCAACAATATCCGCATGTCAGTGCAACAATATCCGCATGTCAGTGCAACAATATCCGCATGTCAGTGCAACAATATCCGCATGTCAGTGCGACAGTATCCGCATGTCAGTGTGACAGTATCCGCATGTCAGTGCAACAATATCCGCATGTCAGTGCAACAATATCCGCATGTCAGTGCAACAATATCCGCATGTCAGTGCAACAATATCCGCATGTCAGTGCAACAATATCCGCATGTCAGTGTGACAGTATCCGCATGTCAGTGCAACAATATCCGCATGTCAGTGCAACAATATCCGCATGTCAGTGCAACAATATCCGCATGTCAGTGTGACAGTATCCGCATGTCAGTGCAACAATATCCGCATGTCAGTGCAACAATATCCGCATGTCAGTGTGACAGTATCCGCATGTCAGTGCAACAATATCCGCATGTCAGTGCAACAATATCCGCATGTCAGTGCAACAATATCCGCATGTCAGTGTGACAGTATCCGCATGTCAGTGCAACAATATCCGCATGTCAGTGCAACAATATCCGCATGTCAGTGCAACAATATCCGCATGTCAGAGAGTACTTGTGAGCCAACGCAAACTACCCAATCAGCCTTCAGCTTTACAGCAACAGGGTAGATCTAAGGGTGTTATAATGAGAACCGGAATGGACCCCCAGGTTCAGCTCTAGACGGAACCGACTGCAGTGGAAAACTAGCAGGGACAATCGATTAGAAACCCAAAGACGTCCAAGGACTTTTACTGAGTTTTGAGGATAAAATTTTGATTGAATGTCAACTCTAAAGCTACTCAAGGCGATCACAGTTCTGGATCCTGGGCAGTCTCAGGGAATATGTTTAAAGCAGGCTTATTGCAGACCTCCTCAGACTGACATTTGAGAATGGCAAAATTCTGAGAAATCCCGTGTGATCCTGTGAGATTTCGTCGCAGTAAGTTGACAATAAATCTCCACTTTTAGAGCCTAAGTAGACAATAATCTGATCGAATAGTTTCTTTTCCCAAAATTTCTCTGAGATAGATCTCCCTACTAATCAGATGGCGAATGAATTCTAAAAAAACAACAGCTCACCTTTCAGAGTCCCTTGCGTTCTCTCTGGTCTGCAGATTTGGCTACTCCAAGCCTGCCATTGCCGAGCTTTCGTGCCTGTTTTTCTACTCAAATGAGCTAAACTGAGCAGCAGGTCAGTCTTTGAGACCGCTGCTGCTGCTGCTGCATTGCTGGGCACAGGTCGGCCACCCCACCGCCTCCAACCCGCTTGCCTGCGCGCTCTCCATCCATTATTTTGATTTCAGCTTCTCTGTCTCTCCCGAATTAAAAGCGAGAGACGGAGAAGAGTGACTGCGTACACCAGACCCACGGCAGGCTCTGCTGAGGAGTGAGCTGGGTGGCTGGCAGCGGGTGCTCGCGTGCTGCCCACCCAGCACCCCCAGATCTCTGACAGCACCCCGACTGTCCCGCAGTTTGCCCAGCTGACTCCATCGCCTTTAAATTCTATTTTTGAAACTATTTAGCAATCGAGAAGCGGGACAGCAGATCAAAGAGGTTTTCTGATAGTTGAAATTAAAACCCACTTGGGTTGGAACTGGATGGCGAGCGACTGTTGCGGACATTCGCCTGCTAATCACAGAGCCACAATCCCTCTGAGTCAGATTTAGTCACGCTCGCATTATTATTATATTCAATGTACACTACTTTCGAGTAAGCAGGCAGTAGAGGTGGCTCTTTGATT